>CAUYRH010046019.1:0-38508 GCA_963574655.1 Perodicticus potto
GTAGTCCCAGCTACTTGGGAGGCGGAGGCAAGAGACTCGCTTGAGCCCAGGAATTGGAGGTTGCTGTGAGCTGTGATGCCACGGCACTCTCTCCAGGGTGACAGCTTGAGACTCTGTCTCAAAAAAAAAAAAAAAAAAAAAAGAAACTTAGTTTTCCTTTATTCTAAATTCAGATAAATGTGCAAGTATCACTGTATTTCTGATGCAGATGTTCTTGCCCCTCTCCCCTTTGGAAATAATGTCAGGAAAATAAAGGCAACTTTATGCAAAAACTGGAACTTAAGTTTTAATTTAGGAACCTTAAAAACTGTTGTTCAGAATAACAGGGGATTTAAGATCAGCTTTAAAATTCAAAATTTAAAACTTTTTTTTTTTCAGGGTAAGAAAGAGATTTTTATTTAGGAAGAACAAAGGGAAAGTTTATTTATTTATTTACTTATTTTTTGCAGTTTTTTGCAGGGGTCAGGTTTGAACCCATCCATCACCTCTGGTATATGGGGCCCTACTCCTTTGAGCCACAGACGCCGCCCAAAGAGAAAGTTTAGGGCACTTCCAAAAACAGCTGAAGTGGGTCCTTCTCCTGAAGGAGAAAAGATGAGAGATGGAGATACAAAGGTCTGCAGCAGTATAAATATTCTGTTTGAAACTGGCTGCAAGTCTTTCATCGGCTTCTCTAAGTTAGCTTTCTTTTAACATCTTCACCAACTTTCAAATCCTTTGTTTTAATGTCTACATAACATTCATTGACTTTTTAAAAATCACAAAATGGGGCCAGGCATAGTGGCTTATGCCTGTAATCCCAGGACTCTGGTAGGTCAAAGTGGGTGGATTGCCTGAGTTCAAGACCAGCCTGAGTAGGAGTGAGATCTCACCTCTACTAAAAATAGAAAAACTAGCCGGGCCTGGTGGCAGGCACCTGTAGTCTGAGCTACTCGAGAGGTTGAGACAAGAGAATCACTTGAGCCCAAGAGTTTGAGGTTGCTGTGGGCTATGACATCACAGCATTCTATGGAGGGCAACAAAGTGAGACTCTATCTCAACAAAACAATTAAAAAAAAAACACACGCAATATGATTTGAATATTTGCACTTACTACATAATATTTCTTCTTCTTTCTTTTTTGAGACAGGGTTTTGCTCTATTGTCCAGGCCAGAGTACAGTGGCCTCTTTATAGCTCAGTTCAATCTCACACTCCTAAGTTCAAGTGATCTTCCTGCCTCAGCATCCTGAGTAGCTGGGGCTATAGGTACATTAGCTACTGCACCAGGCTAACTTTTCTATTTTTCTTTTTTTGTAGAGACAGGGTCTCCATCTTGCTCAGGTTAGTATCAAACTCCTGGTTTCAAGCAATCCTTCCTTGGCCTCTCACAGTACTAGGATTACAGAACAGGTATAAATTACCCTGGTCAAAATATTTGTTAATGGAACTTTGTTTCTCACTACAAATCTTTCATGTCTATGGGAAGAACAACAGATGTTTTTAATATAATTGTTACAAGTATGTGCAATATGATCAATCTCTAGTTTGCCAGTTTCTAAAAATTCCCTTCAAAGAGGCTTAAAACCTAAATGACATATGACAAATCTTATCAATACATAAGGAGTCCAGAATGAAAAACACAATTGATACTTATTTTTGCAGAACTTACAATTCAAGGATGTTTATGGAAATTCAGTATCTTTAGGAAAATCTCATTCAGTCATGCATGGGCCTTGGATTTAGGGAATGGCAACACAACACACATTCTAGATACTCACCATTCCTGATCTGGTCCAATTTCTGCTGCAAATGCATCTAAGCTACTGAAGCAAAAGTATTTTTCACAACTGTTTCAATTTTTTACTAAGCCTCATGAAAACTAGTATTCAAACAATGTAGAAATTTACTTAGGATTGGCAATCTAAAAATCCAAAACCATTTGTGATTAAAATGTGAAATGCAATTATTCTTTGTTTGCTGCAAGTTCCATTTGAAAGGAGAATGATTTTTGTAAGATATAGAACTTCTGTACCTGACCATGTCCCTACACTGACCACCTCAAGTTGACCTAATTTTCATAGACCAGACCTGTGCCACATGTATGTTAACAGTACAGTAGGCATAGTTCCTTATGTTGACCAGTTTGTTACAGTCCGTTGGGTGGTCAACTTACAGAAGCATTTCTTCACTGTTGCTTACAGTGGTATCAGGTAGCACTTTTTTTTTTTTTAACTGCATGAACTCTTTGTCTATAGTAATTAATGTATTTCCTTTTTTTTTTCTGGGTATAAACAATTTACATTAATTAATATCAACAACTGAACCCAAAACATTGGTAGATCAAATTCTAATGTGACAATTTACAAGACAACAGTGCTCTACCAGGTTAATAAATCAGAATTAACTGAAACAATACTTTAAATACCACATCATTAAAAATTCCTAATAGGCTTGTCCTTCTTATCAGTTACTTTTGGTATAAAGGTCATAACAGGAGAAAGAGCAAGTACATGCTCATTACTGTAGGTTACTACTGGACTGCTCTGATTAAACACTGTGGAAATTGATGTATTTCTTTTGACTTTCATGTGAAGTGATATATTTCTGCATCAAGAGCAATGGCTATCCTATACAGACTATAAAAATATTGCATGTATTTCTCTTTTAAAAGAGATTATTTTCTAAAGCCTCATTAGAATGTTACCACTACTTCCGTGTGTTTGAAAATTTTAATAACAATTTTTTTTTGTTTTTATTTTGTTTTTGAGACAATGTTTCACTATATATCTCAGACTAATCTGGAACTCCTGGGCTCAAACAATCCTCCCAACTCAGCCTCCAGAGTAGATATGACTACAGGCATGTAATATCACACCTAACTAATTAAATATACATATATACATACATGTACATATGTGCGCATGCGAACACACACACACACACATATACTTTTTAAGAAGTAAGGGTCTCGGTGTGCTGCCCAGGCCGATCTTAAACTTCTGGTCTCAAGCAATCCCCCCACCTCACCCTACCAAGTAGCTAGGATTACAAGTACGAGCCACCACGCCCAGCAACAAATGTTTTTGAAGTTACCACTTCAAAATAATTTTTAATTCCTCTCAAACAAATCTGAAAATTAAATAGACTAATCATGCCTTCCATTGTGACTACTTAGTATTACCATCAATCAACTTTGCCTTGTTGCTACAATTAAAAGGCTTTTACAGTACTAGCATTTACAGGCTTCATATGCAGAAAAGTACTCTATAAATACATGCTGTGAACATGACTACATATGTACATAACAGGTACAGTTAGTATGTTTTCACAAGTTTTGCTATTTCCTCAGTCTGTAATGCCATCTTATATAATGTACTACATGTACATTTTCATGGGTAACATAATAATTTAAACAAGATAATTTATTTATTTTTTTTTTTGAGACAGAGCCTCAAGCTGTCACCCTAGATAGAGTGCCGTGGCATCACAGCTCACAGCAACCTCCAATTCCTGGGCTCAAGCGAGTCTCCTACCTCCGCCTCCCAAGTAGCTGGGACTACAGGCGCCCGCCACAACGCCTGGCCATTTTTTTGGTTGCAGCCGTCATTGTTGTTTTGCAGGCCCGGGCTGGATTCGAACCCGCCAGCTTAGGTGTACGTGGCTGGCGCCTTAGTCCGTTGAGCCACAGGCACTGAGTCTAAACAAGATAATTTATTATGCCAGATAACAAATCATCCCAAAATTTGATGGCATAAATAGGATTTTATCATCTCAGTTTTTGTGGGCCAAGAATTCAGGAGTAGTTTAGCTGGGTGCCTCTGGTCATATTCTCTCAAGAGTTTGCGGTCCAGAGGTTGATCACAGCCAATAGTCATCAGAGGGCTTGACTGATGCTGGAGGATCCATTTCCAAGAAGGCTCACTCACAGGGCTATTGGCTAATAGGCCTGTTTTTCACATGTAAACTACTTCAGTATCTTTCCAACATGGCAGCTGGCTTCCCCTAAAGCAGCTGTTCTCAACAGAGGGCAATTCCTCCTGCCCCAGGGGACATTTGACAATGACTAAGACATTTTTGGTTATTACAGCTGGGGGGCGGGGGGATAAGTGATTGATGCTACTGGCAGCTAGTGGGTGGAGGCCAAGGATACTGCTAAAGACCCTACAATACACAGGACAGCCCCTCATAACAAAAAATTATTTGACTCAAAATGTCAGTTAGTGCCAAATTTGAGAAACTCTGCCCTACAGCAAATGATCTCAGAGAAAGAGCAAGACAGGAGGCTCAGTATCTTTTATGACCTTCCCTCAGAAGTCATAGTTCATTTCCACCACATTCTATGTATCAGAGAAGTGAGCCACTACGTACCATCCTCACTGGAAGGGAGGGAAATTAAGATCCACCACTCAAAGGGAGGAGAATCAAATAATTTGTGAATATATCTTAAAACTATTATACTTAGCATGTTGATTCTTTTATTAAAACACTGGCATTTTCAAGACATCTCAATTACTTATGGGACTACTAGATAAGAATCTCCTTACTGCTCTAGAAAAATCACTGAAATTTCAATTTAATAACGCTGCTTCTGTATCCTAGTGAACAGTCTTTGTTTTATGTATTTTGGTGACCTTATCTCAACAAATACTACTAAACAGAAACATATGTAAGTGTGATACAGAGAAGAATAAACCAGTTGTCAAAAGATTCAAATTCTAGTTTTGATTTTGGCACTTCTTAGTCAGCAATCTTGGCAAAGCTTCTATAAACCTGTTTTCAAATCAATAAAAAGAGGTTGTCCACAGTTCTGCTTACATTACAATCCTCTTTTGAGGGTCAAACTTTATAAACTATAAAAGGGAGATAGTTTTGAATATTCCAAATAAAAATGATCACACAGTACTATTACAAAATAACCCCATGGTCAATGATGTACCTGCATCTTCCAGCATAGAGGCTTGCCAGGAAATAAACTCTCCAATATATCTTTAGATCTCTTACTTTCCAAATTTGAAACTAGGCATGTCTCTATAGTAAAACAGGACAGTTTGGGGAGTTTTTTGGTTTTGTTTGTTTGTTTTTGAGACAAAGTCTAGTTCTGTCACACAAGTTAGGGTGCAATGGTGTCATCATAGCCTGCTGTAACCTAAAATTCCTGTGCTCAAGCAATCCTCCTGCCTCAGCCTCCCAAGTAGCTGGCACTACAGGTGCATGTCACTATGCTCAGCTAAAGAGAACAGATTATTTTAAAAAAATATTGAGGGGGCAGCACCCATAGCTCAGTAGGTAGGGCACCAGCCACATACACTGGGGCTGGGGGGTTCCAACCTGGCCCAAGTCAGTTAAAACAACAATGACAACTGCAACAACAACAAAAAATAGCCAGGCATTGTAGTGGGTGCCGGTAGCCCCAGCTACTTGGGAGGCTGAGGCAAGAGAATCGCTTAAGCCCAAGAGTCTGAGGTTGCTGTGAGCTGTGAAGCCACAGTACTCTACCCAGAGAGACAGCTTGAGACTCTGTCTCAAAAACAAACAAACAATATATATATATATATATATATTAGTATGGCCCAAATCCTCGATCATTTGTTGCCAATCTGTGGATAACCAAAATGTAATTTCTATAAATTAAAATGTACATTCACTCATTAAAAGGACCTACTATCAACCAGCAAACATAATGTAGCCAATAAAATACCAGCAGTCCCCAACCTTTTTGGCATCAGGGACCAGTTTCATGGAAGACAATTTTTCCATGGACCAGGGTAGGGGGGACGGTTTTGATATGAGTCTCTAAGAGCAATTGCTTTGTTATGGTCTCTGTACACTCAAACCTCTCTGCTACTGATAATCTGTATTTGCAGCCACTCCGCAGCACTAGCTTCATTGCTTTAGTTCCACCTCAGCTCATCAGGCATTAGATGACCATAAGGAGTGTGCGGTCTAGGGTTCTAGGAGTTCACGCTCCTACGGGAATCTAATGCTAACACTGATGTGACAGGAGGCAGAGCTTAGGTAGTAATGTGAGCAATGGGGAGTGGCTATAAATACAGATGACGTGTCACTTACTTGCCAGTGTGCTGCTCATCTCCTGCTGTGCAGCCTGGTTCCTAACAGGACATGGACCCATACCAGTCGGCACAATCAATCGAAAGCAATTATTCCTATACGTATATGTTTCCAAATTCAGACTATGAGAGAGAGCAGAAAACTAGCGTTTATTTATCTTTTTATCCTCAGAATCTAGTCCAGCGCCTATCTAGCACACAATGCAAGAATAAGAAATACATACTGGCTCAGCGCCTGTGGCTCAACGGGCTAAGGAACCAGACACGTACACCTGAGCTGGCAGGTTTGAATCCAGCCAGAGCCCGCCAAACAACAATGACGGCTGCAACCAAAAAATGGCCGGGCGTTGTGGCGGGCGCCTGTAGTCCCAGCTACTTGAGAGGCGGAGGCAGGAGACTCGCTTGAGCCCAGGAACTGGAGGTTGCTGTGAGCTGTGATGTCACAGCACTCTCTCCAGGGTGACAGCTTGAGGCTCTGTCTCAAAAAAAAAAAGAAACACATACTAAGAAACAGATAGTTCCTGACCTTAAGGAACTGAGAAATTTAGCTGAAGAGTAAGAATGAAAATAGGTACACATACACAGATTACCAAAGACTTTTTACAAAGCAACACATTACTTCCACCAATCCATTCTGTACACTCAGTGAGAGTACTTCATTTCATGTCATTCTTTTTTTTTTTTTTTTTTTTTTAAAGAGACTAATGCCTGGCTATTTTTTTGTTGTTGCAGTTTGGTCGGGGCCAGGCTTGAATCCACCACCCTCAGTATATGAGGCAGGTGCCCTACTCACTGAGACACAGGCACCGCCCTCATTTCATTTTTTTGAGACAGAGTCTCACATGTTGCCCTTGGTAGAGTGTTGTAGCATCATAGCTTACATCAACCTCAAACTTGTGGGCTTAGACAATTTCTCTTGCCTCAGCCTCCCAAGTAGCTGGGACTACAGGTGCCTGCCACAACGCCCGGCTATTTTTAGAGATGGGGTCTCACTCTGGTTCAGGCTGGCAGTGAGACCAATTTTAAAACACTTTTTGCCACTTTACAACTCAAGAAACTCTAACTGCTCTCTACTAACTAAAGTGATTCTGCAAGTCAGAACCACTGGTAGACTTTTAAAAAATGCAGCTGCCTGAGTTCTACTCCAGATCTCATTCTTGATTTCTAGGGCTAGGATCTCAGCATCTATAAGTTTAAAAGTTCCACAACTGACTCTGAAACATAACCTGAATGAGAATCACAACTGGATTCACTCTTCCTGAGATGTTCCTCTTGTCAGGCCAGTCCTTTTTATATCTATTCTTAGTTTATGTTTTCTCCTGTTACCTAAAAATGTTCCCCTTTCTCCTCTACAAAACTACCTATCCTTCTAAATAATGTTCAAATCTTTCCTCTTCCATGAAACCATGCTAACCACTATAACCCACAATGCTACACACATCAACACCTCCTTACTAATATAATTTACAATAATTTTATGTCTCTTTCTACACATAGTAAGCACTTAACACTGTCTTGATGGATCACTGACAAATTTCCTTCACTCCACTAGATCTAAAACATAAGCACCAATACATATACACATATATTTCAAACTTTCAAAATTATTTTGTCTTAATACCCGAAGTTACAGAAATCTTGAGGTAATAGGCCCATTCTCTGATTGCAATTTTTATGATCACAGTCATTCATCATTGCTAATGATGATACTAGCTCCTTGTACGTAAGGCTAGACCACACAAGTGTTTAAGATGAATCCATTCCAAGGGAAATTAGTGCTACATCTCCGAGAGTATCCTCAAGAAGTATACAGGAAACTAACCAAGGGAGTACATGAAACACTACGTTTCAATAGATTTGTAATCCAAAGTATAACGATTCTTAGGATTAGACTCAAAAGTATAAATTTGAAAGTACAGTACATGAACAAGGCTACTGTTGAGACTAACCAGATAATTTAAAAAGAATATGCCCAGAAAGAGAAAAGAGAACTTAAGAACATGGAGCAGAAAGAGGAAGAAAAAACTGACCAAAAGATAAAACAAGAGAATTTGAGAAAAACAAGGAAAAATCTGAACAGCAGAGTTTAAGAAGGTGTTAAAAACATAAAATAGAGAACATACTCAATGATTCCTGAGTTGAAAAAAATAAAGAGCACATTAAATATTAAAATGTACATATTGTGACACTAAAATCACTGCCTCACAACCTCAAAGTTATTAAAATGATACCACAAACCGGATGCGGTGGCTCACGCCTGTAATCCTAGCACTGTGGGAGGCTGAAGCAGTTTGAGACCAACCTGAGCAAGAGCAAGACCCCGTCTGTAAAAATAGCTGGGCGTTATGGTGGACGCCTGTAGTCTCAGCTACTTGAGAGGCTGAGGGAGGAGAATGGCTTGAGTCCAGGAGTTTCAGGTTGCTGTGAGCTGTGACACCACAGCACTCTACCAAGGGCAACAAAGACTCTGTCTCCAAAACAAAAAGCCAGTACCACAGATACTTTGGGAAGCTTCATAGTATCTCATAAGGAACTAGAACACATAAGGTGTCTGTGTGACACATTCTAAATCAAATAAGTTTGATCTTTCTTACTGTTACAAGATTCTGAAAAAATTCAGTCTATTTTAAAAACTAACCAAAGCTTCCCAGATGCAAGAACCTTTAAAACTGTCAAAAAAAATTAATTTGCAATGTACTATTCTTGCTCCTTAGTTTATCTGCAGCTCTCTTTGTGGTTTCCTAAACAGCATTATATTTCTAGAGTTTGAAAAGGCTAAATACCCAAAGATGATAAGAGAGAAAGGACATAGAACAGAATACCAGAAGAGACACTGGGGAAAATACTACCTACCAATTTGGACTTTATGCTATATCCTAAAACAATTTTCCTTTCCAGAAACATTCAATACCCTAAGTAAGGCAAAAACAATTATTCATAAAAATCAGATCTCCTTTACTATCATTAATTGTTTCTCAGTTGTGCCAATCTGGTCTTTCATAAACATGCTGGGCAAGTTCTCCCATCCGTTAATCTTACCAGGTTATCACTAGGAACTTGAACATGAATGCTGTTACTCTCCCAGAAATACTGAAAATCATATTTAGAGAAGCCTAACTTATAAATCAGAAGTATAGCATTTCTATCTTTTTGCAGGTAAAAAGTTCAAGTTATTCTATCCAGTTTTCACTCAGAGCCAATCGATCCAAACATACAGGATTATGTAAGTGGTTCTCAACTAAGAGTGATCCTCTTCCTAGGTCCTGGAATATGTGGCAACGTCTAGAGACATTTTTGATTGTCACAACTGGGAATTGCTATTAATATCTTATGAGTAGGAGACAGGGATGCTGGTAAACATCACAAGTCAATCGCAAGTCAATCACCTACAAGAAAATATTATCCCATTCAAGGTGTCGACACGTTGAATAACCCTAGATCATACGCATTGAACATCCCTAATCTGAAATATTCCAAAATCCATAACTTTTTGAGTGCCAATGTGACACTCAAAGGGAATGCTCACGGAAGCAACTCAGATTTCAAATTTTTGAATAAAGTATGTTTAACTGGTAAGTATAATATGAATATTTCAAAATCTAAAATCCAAAACACTTCTGGTCTCAAGCATTTTGACTGAGGGACACTCAACCTGTACTATATTTGTGAATGTAAACACAGCTTGATAGATGCTCACAGTACTTACCGCCTGTTCTCTCAATTTCCTAATGTTTTTCTTTGATTGTTTTCTTTTTTGAGACACAGTCTCACTATGTTGCCCTTGGTTGAGTGCTGTTGCAACACAGCTCACAGCAACCTCCAAATCCTGGGCCCAAGTGATTCTCTTGCTGTGGCAACATAGCTCACAGCAACCTCCAACTCCTGGGTCCTGTCTCAGCCTCCCAAGTAGCTGGGACTACAGGCGTCCACCACAATGCTTGGCTACTCTCTGTTGCAGTTGTCACTGTTGTCCAGCTGGCTCGGGCTGGGTTTGAACCTGACAGCCTTGGTGTACATGGTTGGCGTCGTAACCACTGTGCTACGGGCGCCGAGCTCTAATGTTTTTCTTTTTGCTCTGGAATCAATATAATACTGGGATTACTCATTTTAAAGCAGATCATTTAAAGCATAAGGCACTAGAATACTAAAACCAGCAATCAGAAAAGGAGGCAAGCGAAATTTATTATGTCAAGTGAGAGAATGATATATCAATCTAAGATGACATCATCAATATTCTACACTTGAACTTAATACTATGATCATTAGGAAGTCATATTTTACTATAGTGAATGAGGAAGATAACTAAGAACTAAGATTGTCACCAGCATTTGGTAGCCTAGAGAAGAAAACATAAATAGAAACTACTTATTCAAAAGCCTAAGTTCAAGAAGGTTTAAGCCAGCTGAAGCTCTAGATGAAGGATTTGACAAGAGGGGAGAAAGGAAATAGCTATTTTACTATACTGAATGAGGAAGATAACTAAGAACTAAGATTGTCACCAGCATTTGGTAGTCTACAGAAGAAAACATAAATAGAAACTGCTTATGCAAAAGCCTAAATTCAAGAAGGCTTAAGCCAGCTGAAGCCCTAGATGAAGGATCTGACAGGATGGGAGAAAGGAAATAGCTATTAGAGATATTAACAATAGAGCAACTATTTCTGGAAATCAGGTTGGACCTACTATGGAGATAAGGAAATAACAGGAAAGATGAGTTCAGTGTGCACTTGCATAAGCCAGGCACCTCAAGCTGAGTGATGTAGGAAAGAGCAAGGGCATGGTTAAGGGTATATGATTATAGGCCAGAAGACTGTCACAGCAGAGACATCACCCCAAGTGGACATATGGGGATGGACTAAGGATTTAGAGAATGTTTACCCTCATAGTCCCTTTTTTCTCTTAAAACAGTCTCCCCAAAGTGGAAGGTCCAGCAAGGTGGCTCACACCTGTAATCCTAGCACTCTGGGAGGCTGAGGCAGGTAGATTGCTTGAAGCCAGGAGTTTGAGACCAGCCTGATCAAGAGTGAAACCCCATCTCTACTAAAAACAGAAAAACTAGCCCGTTATGATGTCATGCGCCTGAAGTCCCAGCTACTTTAGAGGCTGAGGCAAGAGGATCGCTTGAGCCCAAGAATTTGCTGTGAGCTATGATGACACCATGGCATTCTAGCTAGGGGGACAATATGAGAGTGTCTCAGGAAAAAAATTACGACAACAACAAAAAACAGCCTCTCTGAGCCCTTGGCTGATCAAAAGAAGAAGTTTTGACTTCTGGGGACATGCTGGTATCATCACTTTCTAGATCTGAATCATCAGATAGGAAGGCTTATCTGACACAGATTTCCAACACATTTCCATAAAATTACCCTGAACGTAAAAAGTAACCAGTATGTCATTGTCTTAGTCCATTTTGTGTTGCTATAACAGAATACCACAGACTGGGTAATTCATAAAGAAAAAAATTATTTCTTGCAGTCTTGGGAGCTAGAGAGTCCAATTTTAAGGTGCTGGCATCTGGTAAGGACCTCTTTGCTGCATCATCCAATGGTAAAAGGCAAGAGGGTGAGAGAAGATGAGAGTCGGTGACAGAGGGGACTGAATTAGCTTTTATAATAAAGACACTCTCATGATAACTAACTCGATTCCTTGACAATGACATTAATAATCCATCCAGGAAGGCAGAGCCCTCATGATCTAATCAATTCTTCATTAGGCCCCACTTCCCAATACTGCTGAATTAGAAATTAAAAGTTTCCAACAACAAACTTTGGTGGACATATTCAAACCATGGCAGTTGCCAAATTTGAGAGAGAGAGAAGACTATCTAAAAAGATTCCAAGAGAAAAATGAGCAATATAAAGGTAAATTTCAGATGGCAACTTAAGCTAAGGGGATGCAGAAGAGAAAAAAAGCTACAGAGGACCTCCAAAGCAATCTATGAGGAGACTTAAGTCCCCACTAGACTGATATTTTCAAAAGCAAGGACCTTTCCTGCTTTTTCATTTTTTAAATCTCTATAAACACAACACCTAGTATGGTGCACTGGAAATACTAAATCAATGAATTTCTGAAAACAAAGGGGACAACTGGTGTGCTTTCTTTTTGGTATGGTCACGTGTTGTGTGATATCTACATTCTGAACCATAAGCTTGCAAACCAAATCAATGCATACTTTGGAGTACAATGACAATAAGTCACTCCCACACACCCTTTCTTCATGTCATAGTAACAGTGGCAATACAACCAAGGCCTTAAAGGAGTAGATTTTTTAGGAAAACAAGGGAATCTGTAACCACATCATTCAAAGTAACAGGAGCCAACATGTTCGGGGTCTAATGTTACTCAGACAGCAGGTCTAGACAAAATAAACATGTGTTCTATTACCTTTTTGTTATGTTGCCATGGGAATCTGTATTTGCAAGAAAACTTATTTTCTGCAACCAGATGATAAAGCACTGAAAGGGGGGAGAGTTGATGAAAGAGAAGAGTTTATATCTACTAAGGCAGGGAAGGCAAAAAATAGTGTGGGCTTTTATAAGGCCACATTTCCGGGGAATCTTTCACATCTAAGAACTATTCAAGTTAAGAGAAGAGAGTCATTGGGGCTTTGTAGCCAAGATGTTAGTGACAAGAAATAATAGTCTGACCTCTACTAAAATTATTGTAATAGGGGAAAGGTAGAGGAATCTAAAGCAGACAAAGGCCATATAAAACAAAAAATAAATGATATCTTAAATGCTTAAATGTTGAAAGAAGGTAAAAATGACTTTTAAAATATGACCCAACAGTAAGAAAAACCCCAGAAGCCAAAGACGTTAAAAAACACTCAATCTGACAGCCAGTTAATCTTCCTTTTACAGCCAAACTAATAAACTCTATAACTAATCTCTTTGCTCCCTTCCTTTTGAAAGTAACAAAACCTTGAAAAATTAAAGTCAGTCCATGTTATTTAAAGAACTGGACTGTAGTACCCTGAATTTCTAGGGAAAAACAAAAATATTGGCCCTGGCACTCTGAACCTGCTGGAATCAAAGTTGTGGGTATGGGTCAGGGCTCTGCACCAAAACATCTAACTCCCCATTCTAGCCTAAACCACAAGAGTGCCTCTAATGGGTAAGGAACAGAATGAAAAAACTGGGACCACAGAGCACAGTGATCTGTTAAAACATAAGTTAGAGCATGTCTTTGCATGGTTTCTCCTCTCAGAAGTAAAGTCATAGTCCTTACAAAGCCAAATAAGACCCTACACTATCCCTCCCCCATCTACAGCCCCTTATCCACTTTCCACTCTGTATGTGGTCCCTGGTTCCCTGAGCTCTAGCCATATTAGTCTCCTAACTATTTCCTGGGGCACAACACCTTTGCCTCAGGGCCTTTGCACTTGCTAATCCCTTACCTTGGAATTATTTACCTCTCACCCATCTATGTCCAACCAGTGTCCTATATAACCTCCTTCAGGTTTTTGTTCAACTGTCACTTCATCAATGAGGCCCAGCCATCTCAGCCATCCCAGAACTGTCTCTCCTTCCCTTGTTTCATTTTCTTTACAGCACTTAGTATCTACCATACTATAAATTTTATTTGTTTAATATCTACTTCCACTGCCATGCCTGATAGAATACAGCTTTATAAGGGCAGAAGTTTAGTGTCTGTTTTGTTCACATTCAATCTCCAGCACCTAAAGAGCAACCCACATATGGTAGGTGCTCAAGGTATAATATGCAGAGTCCTGCCCCAAGAAGATTGCCACAAACCCATATTTCTTCCCCCTTGCCTCTACATTCCTGAACCCTACAACACTCCTAAGTTCAGAAAATGCCAATAAAATGTACTCATTTGCCCAAGGCCAAAATAGGAATCATCCTAGACATCTCGCTCTCTAGTACTTTCCTCTACACTCCACTCCCACATTTAACCTGAAAGCCAACATGCCCAGAATCCAGGACCTATTTGTCAAGGGCAGAATTTATAGACCACCATCTTCTTCTACTCTATAATAAATTCTTAAAAGGTTGGAATGCTGCAAATTTAGTTAAATGTATAAATTTCATGTACAGGCATACCTGAGAGATGCTGTGCATTCAGTTCCAGACCCCACAATAAAGTGAACATCACAAAGCAAATGACACTATTTTTTTAGCTTCCCAGTATATACAAAGTTATGTTTACACTATACTATAGTTTAAGTGGGCAAAAAGTATTGTCTAAAAAAAAGTTATATACTTTTATATAAAAATGATATATTACTATAAATGTTCATGATCATTTAAGCCTTCAGCAAGTCAATCTTTTTACTAGTAGAGGATATTGCCTTAATGCTGATCGAAGCTGACTGATCCAGGTGGTGGTTGCTGGAGGCTGGGATGGCTATGACAATTTCTCAAAATAAGACAATGAAGTCTGCTGCATCTATTGACTCTGACTTGCACAAAAGAATATGCTGTAGTACGCAATGCTGTTTGACAGCCTTTTACTCACAGAACTTTCAAAATTGGAGTCAATCCTTGCGAACCCTGCCACTGCTTTACCAACTAAGTTTATGGAATATTCTAAATCCTTTGTTATTTCAACAATGTACATAGCATCTTCACCAGGAGTAAACACCATCTCAATAAACTACTTTCTTTGTTCATCATAAGAAGCAACTTCACATCAAAGTTTTATCATGAGATTAAAACAATTCAGCCATCTTTAGGTTCTGCTTCTAATTCTAGTTCTCTTGCTACTTCCACCACATCTGCAGATACTTCCTCTATTGAAGTCTTAAACACCTCTAAGTTATCCACCAGGGTTGGAATCAACTTCTTCCAAATTCCTGTTAATGTTAATATTTTAATCTACTAGGCCCGGCATGGTGGCTCACACCTGTAATCCCCTGGGAGACTAAAGAGGATGGATTGCTTGAACTCAGAAGTTCGAGACCAGCCTGAGCAAGAATGAGACTCCCATATCTACTAAAAATAGAATAACTAACCAGGCATGGTGATGCACAACTGCAGTCCCAACTACTTGGGAGGCTGAGGCAAGAGGATTGCTTAAGCCAAGAGTTTGAGGTACTGTGAGCAACAATGACACCACTAGTACTCTACACAGGGCAACAGAGACTCTATTTCTCAAAAAAGTATTTTTTTTACATAAAAAGTATATATTTTGACATAAAACATATATATATATTTTTTTCCCTCCTCTCATGAACCACACATTTCTTTTTTTTTTTATTAAGTCATTTGTACATAGATCATAAATACATTTATGCCATTATGGGATTCAGTGTGTTGATTATTTGTAAAAATTGTAATGCTTACATCCTACTAATCAACATAGCCTTCACCTCATTTACCCAATTACAGCGTTAAGACATTTGTGTTCTACACCTGATAGATCCAACTTGTACTTGCAATATGTTCCACAGGTGCGGTCTCCCTACTAACCCTCCCTCTCTCGACCCATCCCCCTCCCTGCCCCTCTCTCTCCCCTTAGCTCCTTCATCCTAGGCTATAGTTGTGTTTCATTTTTCATATGCAAGTATGAGTGATTATAAATTGGTTTCACAGTAGTACTGAGTACAATGGATATTTTTTTTTCCATTCCTAAGATACTTTACCATATAAATTTCTTTCTTTTTTTTGTAGAGACAGAGTCTCACTTTATCACCCTCGGTAGAGTGCCATGGCGTCACACAGCTCACAGCAACCTCCAACTCCTGGGCTTGGGCGATTCTCTTGCCTCAGCTTCCCGAGTAGCTGGGACCACAGGCACCTGCCACAACACCCGGCTATTTTTTTGTTTTGCAGTTCGGCCAAGGCTGAGTCTGAACCCGCCACCTTCAGCATATGGGGCCGGCGCCCTACTTGCTGAGCCACAGGTGCTGCCCATACAAATTTCTTAATGTCATTTAGAATGGTGAATACTTTCTAGAAGGTTTTCTATTTACTTCCAGATTGTTCAGAAGAATCACTATCTACAGCAGCTATAGCCTTAGTATTACCAGATTTCTATTTACTACCAGATTGTTCAGAAGAATCACTATCTACAGCAGCTATAGCCTTATTAGTCAAAACTACCCCTCGATCCACAGGCTGCAGAATCAACATGTGTTAGCTGGCATGAAAACAATATTGATCTCCTCATACAACTCTATCAGAGTTCTTGGGTGACTATATCAATGAGCAGTAATATTTTGAAAGGAATATTTTTCTGGGCTGTAGGTCTCAACAGCAGGCTTTACAACAGATGTAAACAGATATGTTTTATTATTCCACTTATAGACCACTGGCAAAATAGAGTTAGCATAATTTTTAAGGGCCCTAGGATTTTTGGAATGGTAAATGAACACTGGTTTCAACTTAAAGTTGCTTGTCCTTTGAAGCCAGGCAATGACTTCTCTTTAGCTATGAAAGTCCTAGTTGGCATCGTCTTCCAACAGAAAGAAGGCTGCTTCATCTACCATGAAGATCTATTGCTTAGTGTAGACACCTTCACCAATTATTTTAACTAGATCTTCTAGATAACTTGCTGCAGTTTCTCTATCAACTTTTGTTGCTTTACTTTGCACATTTATATTATATAGAAGCCTCTATCCTTAAATCAACCTCACTAACCACCCTCTGCTAGCTTCATCTCTTCTGTAGCTTCCTCACCTCTCTCAGCCTTCATAAAACTGAAGATGGTTAGGGCTTTGCTGATTAGCCGTTGGCTTAAGGAAATGTTGAAGCTGATGTGATCTTCTATCCAGACCACTAAAACTTTCTCCATCTCAGCAATAAGGCTGTTTCACTTTCTTGTTCATGTGTTCACTAGAGTAACACTTTGAATTTCCTTCAAAAACTTTTTCTCTGCATACACAACTTAGCTGTTTGGCACAAGAAACCTAGCTTTCAGCCCATCTCAACTTTTGACAAGCCTTTCTCACTAAACTTAATCACTTCTTGCTTTTGATTCAATGTGACTGTTCCCTCCACTTGGACACTTAGAGGTCATTATAATGTAATTAACTGGCCTAATTTCAATATTATTATATCTCAAAAAATAGGGAGGCGCACGGGGAGGGAGAGAGATGGGAACAACCCATTGGTAGATCAATCAGAACACACACAGTATTTATCAACTAAGTTTATCATCTTTTTTTTTTTTTTTTTTTTTTGAGACAGAGCCTCAAGCTGTCAACCTAGGTAGAGGGCCATGGTATCACAGCTCACAGCAACCTCCAATTCCTGGGCTCAAGCGAGTCTCTTGCCTCTGCCTCCCAAGTAGCTGGGACTACAGGCACCCGCCACAACGCCAGGCCATTTTTTGGTTGCAGCCGTCATTGTTGTTTTGCGGGCCCAGGCTGGATTCGAACCCGCAAGCTCAGGTGTACGTGGCTGGCACCTTAGCCCGTTGAGCCACAGGCGCCTAAGTTTATCATCTTACATGGGCAAGGTTTGAGGTGCCCCAAAACAATTCAATAGTAACATCAAAAATCATTGATCATGGGGGCCAGGCCCAGTAGCTCACGCCTGAAATCCTAGCATTCTGGGAGGCCAAGGCAGGTGGATTGCCTCAGTTCACGGATTCCAGACCAGCCTGAGCCAGAGTGAGACCTCGTCTCTAAAAATAGCCGAGTACTGTGGCAGGCGCCTATAGTCCTGAGGCAAGAGTACCGCTTAAGCCCAAGAGTATGAGGTTGCTGTGAGCTGTGATGCTACAGCACTCTACTGAGGGCTACAAAATGAGACTCTATCTCTAAAAAAAAAAAAAAAATCACATGTTACCATAACAGATATGATAATCGAGTTTGAAATATTGCAAGAATTATCAAAATATGACACAGAGACATGAAATGAGCACATGCTGTTGGAAAAATGGTCCAATAGAGTTGTTCAAAGTCAGGGTTGCTATAATCCTTCAATTTGTAAAAGACACAATTATCTGCCAACTGCACATAATAAAATGGTGTGCAATAAAACAAGATACGCTTATACTTAACTCATGGGAGCACTATGAAAGACAAACTACTTCTAATATTGATTCTTTTACACACACAAAAAAAAATTCAGCCAGATGTGATGGCCCATGCCTGTAATCCTAGCACTCCAAGAGGCTGAGGCAGGATTCCTTGAGCTTAGGAGTTTGAGACCAGCCTGAGCAAGACCCCATCTCTACAAAAAATAGACAAATTGATCACTTGAGCGCAAGAGTATGAGGTTACTATCAGTTATAACAATGCCATGGTACTCTACCCAGGTCAGCAGAATAAGAATCTATCTCAAAAAACAAAACAAAAAAACATTTCAAGTTTAAAGAGGTTTCTGGGGTTTTTGTTTTTGTTTTATTGAAGAAGCATGTGCATGACTTCTAAGTACATGGCTATCATGAGAAGAAATCCCTAGGTTCCAAGTTAGAGGAATCTACCTTATAATGAGGTTTTTCTGACCACTATAAGTTACCTCTTGGATATGAACAAATCAACTTTATACCAAATTTTGTCATAAATAGCAAAAATCTTATGTATTTTCTAAAGCCTATTAGAAAGGCTTTAAGATATATAGGTCTATATTTCTATTTATTACCTATACTTATATAATATAAATATATACATACAGTCTCTTATATAATACAAATATATATATACAGTTTCAATTTTACATAAATATACATCAAAAAATTTTAACCCAATAAGATTCATAAATTCAGGAATGAACTATTTGCACTGCCTAATAATTTTTTCAGAAAAAAATTTTAATCTGGGCAATGAGTTCATTTTTGGTTTATTAATTCTGAGGAAGACATCACTTTATTAGGTTAAATCATTATCCTTCAGATTAGCTGGTCAATGAGACTGGTAGGATTGCTTTACCTTACTCATAAGCTCTATTGCCAAGTGATTTAGTAACTCCTTTCTGCACAAAAGGAGGCAAATTGCACAAGAGAAGGTGCCACCACCCAACTCAGTAGCCCACAGGAAAGAAGTCTGCTACAGTGTTGAAACCCCAGAACCAAAACCAAAGTAGCACTGACAAGTATGCTATTCCTTAAATGAATGAGTGCAGCTCCTCATCTAAAAAACTAGGTTAATAAATACTGGCCCTCACAGGGCTAGTGAGAACTGATTGATAATGCTCTGAATGAAAACACTTTATAAACGCAAAATCTCATAAAAATGTCAGTTAATTCTAAAGTGAGAGTGATTTAGCCCAGGGAATTCTTCCACCTTTCAAACCCAAACCCCAGGGACTCAGCAACATTTGCACTGCTGCCCATGAAAATCAAAGTCAACACAGATCATCTATGAGGCTAAACTAGAGGGAAATCAAGAGGAGAGTACTTCTCAGTATCAAGAAATTAAACTGTCAGAACTGAAAAGTTGGAGGTACAACACACTCTTATTTCAAATGGGAACCAGTGGAAAACTATTAGAGAAAAAAATGGGATTTGATAAATAAAATATGGTTTTATAACCAACCTGAATTAATTTTTTTTTTTAAACAGAGTCTCACTATGTTGCACTCGGTAGAGTGACGTGGTATCACAGCTCACAGCAAGAGCTCTAACTCTTGGGCTTAAGTGACTCTCTTGCCTCAGCCTCCCAAATAGCTAGGACTAGAGGTTCCCGCCAGAATGCCTGGCTATCCGGTTATTTTGTTGTTGTTGTTGTTGTTGCAGTTGTCATTTGGCCGGCCTGGGCTGGGTTCGAACCCGCCAGCCTGGGTGTATGTGCCCAGCACTGTAACCACTATGCTACAGGCACCAAGCCAACTTAATAATGTCTTGTTTTTATTTATTTTGCCTTTGCTCATTCTAAAACAAACAAACAAAAAAGATTTAAAATGCTAAATGGGGGGACTGGGAACAGTGGCTCACTCCTGTAATCCTAGCACTCTGGGAGGCTGAGGTGGATGGACTGCCTGAGTTCACAGGTTCCAGACCAGCCTGAGCAAGAGTGAGACCCTGCCTCTAAAAATAGCTGTACATTGTGGCGGGCACCTGTAGTCCCAGCTACTGGGGAGGGTGAGGCAAGAGAATTGCTTAAGCCCAAGTGTATGAGGTTGCTGTGAGCTATGATGCCATGGACCACTACCAAGGGTGACAAAGTGAGACTCTTGTCTCAAAAAACAAAAAAACTAAAATAAAATAAATAAAATGCCGAATGGCCATTAATACTAAAATAAAAATTAGCTTCATTTATTTTTATTATATTTATTGGAACAATCTTGTTCCACAAAGCACTTATGAAGTTGGATTTGGTATCTTTGCCATTCTCTTAGTAAAGGTTTTTTAATATACTTTATATGTTGATGATAAATAAAAAGTGCAGCACAACTCCTAGAAAATGGTAAGCAACCCACAAAATGTAGCTATTAAACATACTAGGCTATAAGCTCTACGACAGAATGGATTGTCTTGTTTTGTCTTGTTTAGCATTAGGTTTCAGAACCTAGTTTGCTACCCAGAGTTGGTATTCATCAAAAACTGTTAAATTAATGGTGGAATATGATCTAAGTAATTCTCAACACTCACCTCTTATTTACAATTACCTCCTCCAATGAACAGCAAAAAAGGAGCTAGAAAAACCGTACCCCAGAGGAAAGGCACTTAAGTTCCTATTTATATTTCCTTGAACTCAGCACAAAGATTCTCCCCTCTGTCCCAAAGCCACAAAATCAATGCTTTGCAACAACGTATTCTTAAACAATTTTGCTTCATTTCCCCTCACAAACTGCATAAAGTTCCTTAAAACTGCAAGACAGTTTAGTTAGTTTAGTTCCCTTTACCCTTTAAAAAGAAAAGACGTATTTGTAAAACCTTGTCAATTCTCAAATTTCTAGCCTGATTCCTTGATCTTTGATTACAGTTGGGTAATTACACAGGCTGCTACTTGCTTTTTTACTACATTTAGTATAAATTGAAATAATAAAATAGGGTTAAAATAAAAATTTTTTACAAGTTAAAATAGCTAGGTGCCTGTAGCTTTGTACTTGTAATATGTTCGGAGCCTGTAGCTTAGCGGCTAGGGCACCAGCCACATACACTGGAGATGGCGGGTTCGAACTCAGCCTGGGCCTGCCAAACAACAATGACAACTACAACCAAAAAATAGCCAGGTGTTGTGGCAGGCACCTGTAGTTTCAGCTACTTGGGAGGCTCAAGCAAGAGAATCGCTTCAGCCCAAGAGTTGGAAGTTGCTGTGAGCTGTGATGCCATTGCACTCTACCGAGGACGACATAGTGAGACTCCGTCTCCAAAAAAAAAAGTTACACACCCAAGTATACCATACTTCAGAGCAGCAGTTCTCAACCTGTGGGTCGTGACCCCTTTGTAACAATGAAAATACATCTTAGCATTAGGAAGGTTGAGAAGCACTGCTTTAGAGCAATAAGAATCAAAAAAATTTTCAATAATGTTGCATTTTTTAAATAAAATTCGAAGTTTTTTTGGAATAAATGCAGGCCCAGTTCAACAAGTCACACAAAAACCTGTTATTACTTTATAGTTATCACTCCTATCGGACCTAAAACAGTATCACCCACCATATTGCTTAATCTTTTTCATCAGACTTCAGTCCAAATTCCCTAAGTTATTATTATTATTTTTTTTTTTGAGGCAGAGGCTCAAGCTGTCACCCTGGATAGAGTGCTGTGGCATCACAGCTCACAGCAACCTCCAATTCCTGGGTTCAAGCCAATCTTTTGCCTCCGTCTCCCAAGCAGCTGGGACTACAGGCGCCCGCCACAACGCCCGGCCATTTTTTTTTTTTTTTTGGTTGCAGCCGTCATTGTTGTTTGGCAGGCTGGGCTGGATTTGAACCCGCCAGCTCAGGTGTACGTGGCTGGCACCTTAGCCCCTTGAGCCACAGGCACCGAGCCCTAATTCCCTAAATTATTTAGATTCAAATTGACTTTGTTATTCCCTAAAATCAAATCTGCTGTCAAAGAATGAGGACGGAGAAAAGTAACATATGCTTCAAAGTGGATTCTAACAGAAGTTCCAAAAAATGTTTTCTGCCACACCTCAAAAGGCACTAATCCAAAGAACTTCAAATTAATACTCTGGGAGAGAACACTTACTTGTAAATCTAAATTTCAGCAATATGTTATAGATTACATCTTAAATCCCTTTGGTAGAAATTCTACTAAACAAAAACTCAGCCTGCCTGGAAAGACACACAACATACCTAACAGTGGTTGTGTCTGGAGAGTAGTGCGGCTAGAGAACAGAAAGGAAAGGAGATTTTAACCGAATACCCTTTTATATGTTTTGTAATTTATACAATGTCAATGTATTATCTATTGTTAAAAATTCATTGAACAAAAATACTTTCAAGTGTCAGATACTGCTAGCTTCTTTACCATAGAAAAGCTTAGCACTAAAGAAATGTGGATTTAATATTAATGGAGCTTTACTACCAATCTGGATCTCCTGTTCCAGTGCAGAGCTAGTCACACCAACTATTCAGGTTTGCCCAAACTCCTTATAGTTGAGCTATTCTGCTGTATCACTCCATTAAGGTTCAAACAGCATTGGAGAAAAACCCTGGTACCACAGAAATTATGTTAATGAGCTATTAAAAATAGTAAAAGAGAAATGATCCAAAAACATCTTTGAAAATTAGCAAATCAACAATGATTATACTTAATAAATGTAAAATGCTACAAATTCCTTTTGTGAACAGCCACAGTGTAAAATGGGAGAAAGATGTCAAGTGTGGTGCCATCTGCAACATAATTCAAGCAGCCTGAACTAGAAAACGCAATATGATCCATTGCTGGACACAATTGCACAATCTCCATTACCCAGAAGATTCTACCAAACAGGAAATTCATGATGTCACTTTAAGGAACACAGGAATTATATTTAAAGATTAACACATGCAAAACCCTGAAATTTTTTCCAAAACAAAAAATCATTTCGCAGGCCCTTTTCAAACGATACATACAACATAAATTACTGAAACATAGAAAAAGTTAACAGTTAAATCTGATATTTAGCATCAGATCAGGAACTTTCAAATTATATAAAAGCTAAAATATTGTATATAAATCTTAGAAGTTAGAGAATAGCCAAATATTTAAGGTCTGGAAATTTTACGGCATCGGTTTCATTTAAAACACACAGCATTAAAAAAAAAAAAAAAAAAAACACAGTATAAATTAACGCTGAAAAGTATGTATCTTCCCTTCCTTTTCTACGTGTTGTTTCATATCCTTTTGAAAACCATCGTGTACTTCAGGCCATAAATGTAGAAAATTCCCTGCAAACTCTCCACGGGTCTTTAAAAACACAGTATTCGTAGGAATTACCTCAATTAAAAAATGTTTACAATACCTCTCAGCACTGTTAATACCCTTTTGATCTTGAAAGCGCTCAACGGATCTGAATCGCTCTTGCTCCAAATGAGAAAATTGTTCTGTCGAACAATACTTAAATGAGCAGTGGTATGTTATGTGACTAATCAGTGAGGCCACCAGTTTCTCAAGCTACAGTATTCTTGCAGGCACTACCACCACCCTCCCTCTACATAAAGGAAATAACGCTTTCAACCGAATCGGAAACACACCACTCAAGCTGGCACAGTGCTAACTGAGATAAAGTCGGTATTTTAAGCTCTATGGGCCGCTGCTAATTCAAGTCCAAATTCAAAAAGAACGCTTTTCAAAACGGATTTCGACAGAGGTTTGCAAAAAAGCCCTGAGAGCGCTCCCTTCCCAGTCAGTTTTGTTCAGAAGACCTGCAGTCTCCAGATAGGGCTTTGCCCTTCGCTTCCTCCGGCAGCTCGACGGGACTGTCTGCTGAGATCGCAGGCTCCAGAGTCCCAAGGTGGGCGCCCTCGGGGAGAGGGACCTTCGGCTCCACGCCGCGAAGGAGACCGCCAAGGAAGCCGCCCCTCCCCCGTGTCTGCCCCTGGAGCAGCAACCCTCCCCGCAGGGAATGTGCAGGGTAGGAGCCAGAGCTGAACTCCAGCTCCACCGTCTACCTCCCACAGAAGATCTGAGTCCAGCACACCATGGACCACACACCTGCGTGTGCCGGGGGAGGGATGTAAGGGGTGCAGGACAGGCAAGGCACGAAGGAGCAGCAATGCCCTTCCCCGAGGAAAATTCCTGCCGCTTGGAGCAAAGCTGAGCGGAGGAAGGCCTGGGCCTCAACCGTGAGGGGCCACCCCTGCCCACCGCGGCCCCAGGCCGGACGACACTCACCACACCGAGCCATAAGCGCCGGAGCCCACCGGGGCCAGATTCTGGTAACGTTCGGGCACCTCCCAGATTGTCTTGTTTAGCTCCTGCCGGTAGAACGTGGGCCTCTCCTGAGACATTTTCCAGCGGCAGCTGCCGGGCAAGAAGGTGGCCCTGCGGGGCCCCCGCCTGCACCCGCACCCGTTCCCGGCCCTAGTTGCCCGCCCGCTTGGGCGGGGACCTAGCGCTGGTCGCCCGCGCAGGTGCGGCTGCCGCGACCCCACAGACTCCCGCGCGCTCGGCCCCTGTCAGCTCCAGCTGCTGGGCGAGCCTCGGTGATGGGCGCGCTCCGGGGCTCAAAGCTACGCCCGCGGCGAATTGCCTGCACCCTCTCCCCACCAGGCCGATTCCGGGGCGCGCCGCCGACTCTCGCTCTAGCTGCTGCGACCACTGAGGCTCCAGTGGTCAGGGCTCCAGAGTCTGCGAGCAGGAGCCTCCCGCTGTACTCTCGCGATTACAGTTCCCGGGACTCTCCGCGAGCCGAGATTTTACCCAATATGGAACCTGCCCACAGGAGGGGGGTTGTGGGGGGAGAGGATGGGAGGAGCAGTTCTCGCGAGACGAGAGCAACAACTGTAGACCAAAGACAGAAACTCCCAGGGACCCGTCTTAAGGGCGAGAAGGTGGACAAGGAAAGAAGGGATAAGAGGGCACCACGCGTCGCGTGCGCCCCACCGTGGCCGGCGGTGCAAATGCCTGGCTCCATGTTGGAAAGAAACAGTGCAAGAGTCGAGAAAAGGGCCAACTGCAAGTAGTCAGTCACAAGCAGCAGAGCACCTGCTTAGCAGAACCCACAATTCCCAAATAAAGCTTGCACCAAAAAGAGGTTCCAGCCAGAAAGCTGTTTTGTTCCCATCTGCTAAGGACATACGGCTTACTCGTCGGAATTCTTTTTTTTTTTTTTTTTTTTTTTGAGACAGAGCCTCAAGCTGTCACTCTGGATAGAGTGCTGTGGCATCACGGCTCACAGCAACCTCCAATTCCTGGGCTCAAGCGAGTCTCTTGCCTCCGCCTCCCAAGTAGCTGGGACTACAGGCGCCGGCCACAACGCCTGGCCATTTTTTGGTTGCAGTTGTCATCGTTGTATGGCAGGCCTGGGCTGGATTCGAACCCGCCAGCTGAGGTGTACGTGGCTGGCGCCTTGGCCGGTTGAGCCACAGGCGCCGAGCCTACTCGTCGGAATTCTGATGAAGTCTGTCCCAAATGAAAATATTAACCCTGCATCAAAACAGGTTTTTCACCCAAACTCTCCTAGCAGTGCTTAAACTTTTATGTGAAGAATCACCCTGGGTCTTTGTTTTTGTTTTTTTGAGACAGAGCCTCAAGCTGTTGCCCTGGGTAGAGAGCTGAGGCATCACAGCTCACAGCAACCTCCAACTCCTGGGCTGAAGCGATTCTCCTGCCTCCGCCTCCCAAGTAGCTGGAACTATAGGTGCCCGCCACAACGCTGGGCTGTTTTCTGGTTGCAGCCATCATTGTTGTTTGCTGGTCCCAGCTGGATCCGAACCCGCCAGCTCAGGTGTATGTGGCTAGCGCCTTAGCAGCTTGAGCCACAGGCGCCGAGGCACTGAGACTTTGTTTTAAGATGCAGATTCCCAAGACCCACAATGAGTCTGACTGGGTAGGTGTGGGCATCAAGAATTTGTATTTTTAGGGTGGCACCCATAGCTCAGTGGGTAGGGCGCCAGCCACATACACCCAGGCTGGTGGATTCGAATATGGCCTGGGTCAGCTAAAAACAGCAATGACAATTGCAACAACAACAACAAAAATAGCCAGGCGTTGTGGTGAGCGCCTGTAGTCCCAACTGCTTGGGAGGCTGAAGCAAGAGAATCGCTTAAGCCCAAAAGTTTGAGGTTGCTGTGAGCTGTGATGCTACAGCACTCTACCCAGGGCAACAGCTTGAGACTGTCTCAACAAAAAAAAAAAAAAAAATTTAGAATACATCCCAGGTAGTTCTGATTCAGGAATGTCTCTAGTATCTTCCTTTAAGAAGCATTTAAAAAACCATTACATTGAAGGTTTGAAACTGACTTCTGCCCTGAAGAAGGAGCCAGTGAAGAGGATTTTAACTATTTAACTCACTTAGATACATATATATTTTTTAATTTAAGCCTCTCCAGGTAAGAACAGGTCAGGGAGTGGTCTTCTTGCACTGTTACATTTAGGCTAGTCAGTTGACTTTTCTTTGACCTTAGTTCTAGCTTCTGCAAGAGAATCCCTGCCCTACATTCCCAACTAATGGGGTAATTTGAAAAACCTAACAAGATAATAAATGTGAATGGTTAAGGTATTAGAGCCCACCCACACTCACTGTTTTTAATCTATGCCTACAATAGAGCTTGTCACCAGGAGCAGAAGAAACGGATTCTGTCTTGGGCATTTCTCATCACTTCCCATGGTTGTTCTCTTCTGTGTTACACACTCCTTGGAGGCCTCAAACTTTGCCTCCCTTGTTCCAGCATCAAGCATGGTATCTAGAACATAAAAAGTACCCCATAAATATTTGTTGAAAAAATTATGAACAACAACCATGATCTCAATTTAAAGGGTGGTACAGGATCCTCATTTCTCCTCAAAGAAAACAACAAAACCAAAAACCAGGGTCACAAGTGACTCATAGATAAGCTCTTTTGGATCCAATGTGACTTAGCCTGGATTCTCTTGCCTACAAAAACATGCTGCTTGAGAATGTTTCAAGCCAACATGTGGGTTAGGGAGCTGTCTAAGAAATAATGGACGGTGAAGGGGGATGTGAGAGCAAAGACATGACTGTGAAGAAATGAGGGGTGGGAGTGGGGAGTCAAAACAATGAGTGGATGGATACAGGGGTAAAGAGAAAGCTTGAAAGCAGGACTCCTAAGACATGCACATATTTATCCAACAAACTGGTATGACAAGGTAAGGGTGAATGAAAGGGTAAAGATGAAGTATGCAGTACATTCAGTTGCTCATTCAACCAGTGTGTAGTAAATGCCTTACTAGATACCAAGTACTTCTGATAAAAAGATGTTTAAAAACTACAAATTGCCACCTGTAGAGCTTATCAGCAACAGGAAAGTAATCATTCAACTCAAATTTATTGAAAATACTTTGACCACACTGTTCTAGGCACTGGTGATACAACAGTTAAGGCAAGAGATAAACATCCCTGCCCTCATGGGGAGAGACAATTCACAAAAAGGAAAGTGTAAAGTGAATAGTAAGTGAGCTGTCAATACAGTAATGAAACAAGTGTAAAACTGCAACTGGGCCAAGCAGGAGTACCAGACAGTACTGAGAGACAACTACAGGGACTGAGCTTCCCTGGGGAGAATAAAAGGGGTGGACGCAGAACAGGAGACTTGAGCAGGAGACCTGGGCAGGAGGGTGTCATCCAGTGGGAGAGTCAGGCTCGTGGGGCAGAGAGCTTAAGGCTGGAAACCTGGGCGACCCTCCTCGCCTCCATTTCCTCATGCCTCTTTGACCTGACCGGGTGCTCCAGAATTACTGTAGGTGCAGTGCAGCTACTAGGCCTGGGACCAAATAGGCCCTCAATCAATGGTAAAACCTCAGAGAAAGTAGGGGACTGGTGGCACAGACGCTCAGATGCGCCACAGGTACCAAGGGGCTCCCACGTTCCAGCGATGGGGAGGACGCCCAGGCACCCCTTTGCCCGATCCCTCATCCCAAGCTGCTCATGCTGCTCTTCCTCACAGCCCCCCGCCCCGCCCCGACCCCCGCCGGCCCAGAACGCCAGAGGGTTCGGCGGCAACGGCTAGGGAACCGCCGGCGTCTGCGTCCGCAGCGCGGCCAGCCAGACCGGAGCCCGGTGAGACCCCAGCGCCCGCAGTCCTGACCCCGCTGGGGAACGAGGTGAGCCACTGCCCGGAGACGCCCGAGAGCCGGGCCTGTGGGGTGTGAGCGGCCCCGCTGTGGCGAGTCCCCGGCCCGGCGCGGGCCCCAGAGCACGGCCAGGCGTGTGGCAGGTGCTCGGTCAGTATTGTGGAATTAATGAATGACAGTCGTCCCTGGGAGCTTATCTCTCAGGTATTGTCTCTGCTTTGAAAGGTTATGTGGAATGGCAATGACAAGAGACAGTGTGTGCGTTTTTGCAAGCTGAATTCTTCAAAATTCGATTGTCTGTGTTGTAAAAAGCCCCAGACTGGTTTGGGCCGCATGCCCCACCACCTACCCCATCCATCCCCTCCTGAGACCTGACGTCCAGCAGCTCCTGGTTCTTTCAGATCTCACTGCTTTTCTTCATTCTAGTCCCTCTGACTGAACGCCCACCTGTCTTCCCCTTGCCCATTCTTTTCCCATCAGTGCCGCCTTGTGAAGGCTTCTCCAACGCCCCATCCCAAGGAACGCCCCTCTGACACACTTTATTTTACTCTCTCGGCGTCATGTTGAAGGTGATCGTCCTATGTTTATGCGTCCTGTGGTCATCGCCTGGAGAACTGTCTCCTTGTCTCATTAGTCATCCCCAGCCACTCCAGCCAGTATACAGTGACCAAAAGATACTAGAGGCAATACTCTTTGCATATACCTTTTCTATATTTCCAGTACATCCTCTATTAAAAGAAAAAAAAGTATGTTGCAATAGGCTAAAGGTTGTTTCTGATTGATTTATAAATGCTTATTTTGAAAATTTGGAAGTGAATTTTGCCTTCCCAGGATTACATAAAACATATGAAGGATAATATAAGAGGAAAGATATTCTTGGTGGTGGTGGCTCACGCCTGTAATCCCAGCACTCTGGGAGGCCTAGGCCAGTGGATTGCTTGAGCTCAGGAGTTCCAGATCAGCCTGAGCAAGAGTGAGACCTCGTTTCTTAAAACAGCCAGGCATTGTGTCAAGGCCTGTTAGTCCCATCTACTGGGGAGGCTGAGGCAAGAGGATCACTTGAGCCCCAGAGTTTGAGGTTGCTGTGAGCAATAACGCCACCACACTCAACTCCATGGCAACTGAGTGAGACTGTCTCAAAAAAAGAAAAGAAAGTTATTCTTGCAAGTATACTAGTTTTCAGGATTTCATCATACCTATTGGGTCCATAGGCACAAAATTGGGTTATATTTAAACTTTTTATTCTTAGCTTTTAACATTCTAAACACACATTATGTAAATAAATCAATGAATGGATGGATATGGGTAGTAGGGGGGGCGGTGAAAGAGCTCATACTTTATTTTTTATTAGAATCACCTACAAAACTGTTTTTTTCCCCCTCTGAGACAGGGTCTTGCTTTGTCACAGGGTCTACTAGAGTGCAGTGGTGTCATCATAGCTCCCTGCAACCTCAAACTCCTGGGCTCAAGTGATCCTCCTTCCTCCTTTCTTTCTTTTCTTTTCTTTTTTTTTTTTTGTTGTTGTTGCTGTTTGTTTTTTAAAGGAGAGGTCTCATGTTGCCCTGGCTGGTCTTCAACTTCTGGCCTCAAGTGATCCTCCCACCTCAGCCTCCCACAGTGCTGGGATTACAGGCATAAGTCACCATGCTCAGCTTGGAGAGCTTCTTAAAACACACTGTTGGGTCCCACTTCTAGAGTTTCTGATCCAATAGGTCTTGTTAGGTGGAGCCTCCTTAACAGGAGGAGCTTCTGGTCATGTATCATGTTGGGAACAGTCTTGCTAATATATGAAAATGAGCCACTAGGATTTCTATGAAATCAAGACAGACATAATGCAACTAGAGAAACTCTAGAGAAGACTACTAAGAAAAATATGGAAATTGTGTTTATTCCCTTGCTGCCTTTAGCCAAACATTTGATGAGTCCTTTAAAGACATATTTCTACCTGCCTGGCCTACTATCCTCATTCTAGAGCCTCCCCTAGACTTCTGTAATATTAATGGTCTTCAACTGGTCTTTTTGCCTTAGTATCTCCTATTTCTAGCACATGCAATGGAATTTTCTGTGATGATGGAAATGTTTTATTACTGTCCTATAAGGTAACCACTAGGCACATGCAGCTGTTGAGCACTTGAAATATAGCTAGTGCAAGAGAGGAACAGAATTTATTTTGCTTTATTTTAATTAAGTTAAATTTAAATCGCTTCAGGTAGCCAATGGCTACCATGCTGGACAACATGGCTCTAGAACATAGCACTAACACAATTCCTCTTCCCAAAGTGCATCTCTCTGTATATTACTTCTCCTGCTCAAAGACTTTAAGTAACTAAGAAGTCCAGGTTCGATCCAATATGCAAGACCTTCCAGGAATAGGTCTCAACCTATTTTTTAAGGGGCTTAACACTAACTTTACTTGGGTCTGTTGAATTACTTGCCTTATTATTATGTATGTAATTTTATTCTGTTCTCTTCTTGAAATACCTGTTCTTCTTCCTTGTCCCCAGTTGAAATGAAACTTCAATCATATCTCCTCCGGGAGGCTTTCTCCATCCCTCTATGCTGGAATTATCCCACTCTGTAGGGATTATATTTGTTGTATATGAATGTAACATTATCTATTGTGGAATCAGAAAGGCTAGATTAAATTCTGGCTCACCTATTTAATTGCTGTATGACTTGGAGAAACTCACTAAAGTCATCAGTAAAATGAGTATAATTATAATCAGAAAGATGGTATCTACCTCTTGAGTTGATGTGTGAGGAAAAAAAAGTAGTAAATGGTAGGCCAGCAATAAATGTTAAAGACTGTCTTTCCCATCTCTAAACTCTTACAGCACTATACGATATTTTGGTATTTTTTAAACATATAGCATTCAATAAATGTTTATGAAACACTAAATGCATTCACGATGAATGGAGTAGTATTCTTCACTCTGAAACAAATGAAGGCTAAGAGTGGATGTGATAGAAAATTATAAAATTGTGAAAATAAAAGCAGACTCACCAAATCCTAACCTAGTAGATGGGGGCCACCTTTTAAAATATAAACAAAGTAAATTAACGATAATAAAATGAAATACTATTTTTTACAAGTTAACAAATGGGATACAATACTTCCAAAGGGTACAATATCAGACAACACAAATACTTTAAATTGAAAAGAGAAGAATTCATAGGAGATAAACTATAATTAGTAATGGTAGAGGATGAAGATTTTTTTTTTTTTTTTTTAGAGACAGAGTCTTACTTTATTGCCCTTGGTAGAGGGCCATGGTGTCACAGCTCACAGCAACCTCCAACTCTTGAGCTTAAGTGATTCTTTTGCCTCAGCCTCTAGAGTAGCTGGGACTATAGGTGCCTACCACAACGCCCGGCTATTTTTTGTTGCAGTTTGGCCGAGGCCAGGTTTGAATCCACCACCCTCAGTTTATGGGGCCGGCGCCCCACCCACTGAGCCACAGGTACCACCCAAGATGAGGATATTTTGTGTCTTCAACAGGTCTCTTGATACAGAGGTTAAACACTGTTGGTTCTCAGAACAAATCCGGTATGGAGAGGTGTTTTGTTAGATGTGTGTTTCGGTTTTAAAAATATGTAAAGTAATTGACAACATTTAGAAGTTGTAAGATTCCACATAAAAATCTACCATTACAGCTTCTTCCAGAAAAGACCAGATCTGGTCATCCTGGGCTAAACATGGCAACAATTGCTGGGGCTAAGTAGCTGCCGCTGCTTTTGCCAATCTCCACTGTTACTTGATGGTCATACGTGGCCTATTTCATACCAACCCTGCCTCAGTACCATTTGCAGCAAAAATTCTGGATTCTAAGACCCTCAGAAGTCTGAATGGGATAGCAATTTCTTTCTCTCTTTCTTTTCTTTTCTTTTCTTTTTTTTTTTTTTTGAGACAGGTTCTCACTGTCATCCAGGCTAGCGTACAATGCCATCATCATAGCTAACTGCAGCCTCAAACCTCTGGGTTCAAGTGATCCTGTCACTTCAGCCTCCAGCATAGGTGGCACTAACAGGCACAAGTCACTATGCCCTGTTAATTTTTTTTATTATTAGTAGAGATAGTGGGGTAGGTCTCTTGCTCAGGTTGGTTTTGAACTCCTGGGTTCAAGTGATGAACCTCAGCCTCCCAAAGTGCTGGGATTGCAAATGTGAGACACTGTACATGGCCAGCAATTTTATAATTAAGAAGTTAATTAGACTCTTTTAGGTTGTCAGGAATAAAAATACTTTAGTAATGGAAGTGCATAGGAAGATTACATGGAAAAAGTAGGGAAGACTGGGTAATATTCCTGTGAGTAGAGGAAAGAAAGGATGAAATATTCCTTTTTTTTTTAAATTCTGCCTCTTCTTCTATTTGTAAAAAAATGAGGTATTAATTCTCTTAAGTGAGATATTGTAAAATTCCTTTCCCATATTTTTCTGTATTCCCCAAACACTTTCTCTCTGCTATAGTGACTTTGTGATCTTTAGCTAATGGTTATTATTCACTGTACTACTACTACCCAATGTTTTGAGGGTAAAAATCTAAGTGTGGCCCGATTACTTACCTTTTCTAAAACCTCAGTTTCATCACCTGTAAAATGAGGCAAATAATTGTGGGAATGTAATGAAATAAAGTCGTAAGTTCAAATAAACTGATGAAAAAAGTCTAGCTCTTGGCCTGTAAGTACTCAATAAATGGTGGTGGTAGTGGTGATGATGAGGATGATACGTGATCATACTGAAGGAAAACAGTTACTAGCACATTAAACTTGTTTTCAGCCTCACCCATAAAAGAACTATTTGTATGTAATTTGAGTGTTTAACAATATATTTTAGAAGTATGTGATATATATGTATATACCTTTTCACATGTATGTGGAAGAATTTTAGAGTTTATGCCTTTTTATTATTTAAACATAGATTATAGAGTTTATGCGTTTTTTATTGTTTAAACATAGATTATTAAGAGTGATTATACTTTGTCCCAGAGATGGGTCCCTGTCAATCCTCATTAACTCTACCTTATCATCCTTTTAAAAGAGCAGAATAAGGCCAGGCATGGTGGCTCATGCCTATAATACTAGCACTCTGGGAGTCTGAGGCAGGTAGATTGCTTGAGCTCAGGAGTTCGAGACCAGCCTGAGCAAGAGCCAGACCCTGCCTCTAAAAAGTAGCTGAGCATTGTGGCAGGGACCTGTAGTCCCATCTACTTGGGAGTCTGAGGCAAGAGGATTACTTGAGCCCAAGAGTTTGAGGTTGCTGTGAGTTAGGATGATACCTCTTCACTCTAGCCAGGGCTACAGTGAGATTTATCTGAAAAGAAAAGAAAAAAGGGAAAAGGAAAGAAAAAAAAAAAAGAAAAAGCTTAAAGTGAACCTTATAGACAATGCTGTCCACCCATATCATTTTGTGGACAAGGCAACTAAAATTCAGTTTCTAAGAAACTTGCCGCCAATTATTTAGCTAGTCAGAAAATAAGCCAGGACTAATCCCCTGACATCCTATCCACTGCTTTTTTTGCTATACCCTTATTGGCAGTCATTCAAGAGATATTTGTTGAGGGCTTGTTAGTAGAAAGCACTATCCTGGGCGCTGGGAATAGCGCCTTGACCAAAGTCCAGCCTCCTGAGCTTACATTTCATGGGGGATTCAGTGGATAAATAGATAAATATTGAATCAGGTGCAGGCAAGTGCTGTGAAGAAAAATAAAGGAAAAAGGGATAATGATGGTTGCCATTTTAACAGATAAGAAGTTAGAGGAGTGTTGAGCACTTAACCCTTAGCATTTTCAGTGAAAAATGGTGATTAATGCTGACTTTTACCTCTTGTATCATTTTCCTAAAATACAGCAACACAGTTAAATATAAAGAAAACAAAGTTTCATACCGGGACACCTGGGTTCTAATTCTAGCTCTATTAATAAACAGCTAAGACTGTTTAAACATCTGGGCTTTGCTTTCTCCATTTGGAAAATGAGAATAATACACACACAAATTGTACAGTTTTGAGAGTTTTGTAAAACTGAAACATGTTATACAAATATAAAATATTATCATATAGGCTGCATGTGATGGCTCATGCCAGTAACCCTAGCACTTTGGGAGGCTGAGCCAGGAGGATTGCTTGAGACCAGAAGTTTGAGACCAGCCTGAGCACCATAGTGAGACTCAGTCTGTACAAAAAAATACAAAAATTAGCTGGATGTGGTAGTGCACACCAGTAATCCCAATTACTTGGGAGGCTGAGGCAGGAGGGTCACTTGAACCTGGGAGTTTGAGATTGCGGTGAGCTAGGCAATGCCACTGCACTCTAGACTGGGCAACCTGGAAGACCTGTCTCACACATAAAAGAAATCATTACATAGAAATTTTATTTCCGTCTACGGCCATACCACCCTGAACGCGCCCGATCTCGTCTGATCTCGGAAGCTAAGCAGGGTCGGGCCTGGTTAGTACTTGGATGGGAGAAAAATGTGCTAAGGATCTAGATTTTTAAAAATTGTTTTTTATTTGGTCTTTTTTCATTCAGCCAGGAATGATGCAACTAGAAAGAAGCACCATTTCTGGTCTCAGCTCTAAAACCAGGCAAAATTCTTTTGTATATGATGTCAAGCGAGATGTGTACAATGAGGAGACCTTTCAACAGGACCACAAGAGGAAGGCCTCTTCCTCTGGGACCATGGACATCGACATTACCACCTTCAGACACCACGTCCAGTGCCGGTGCGTGTGTCCAGTCGTTCAGCTGCCATCAAGCCAGGCAGGACCAAAACCTAACCTGACTCCTTTGGCGCCCACCTCTGTCTCCTTCTCTGAATTCCTGTGGTCCAATCCCTGCAGTTTATTGTGTAATTTTTCACTCACTGTGACTAGCTAGGTCCTACAATTCAGGAGCTCTTAACCTGTTTTTGTGCTATGAACCTTTCTGCAGTTGATGAAGCTAATGAACCTTTTTTCAGAATAATTTTTTTACTGTTTTTTATTGTGGTAAAATAAGATTGGCCGGGCATGGTGGCTCACACCTGTAATCCTAGCTCAGTGGGAGGCCGAGGCAGGAGGATTATTTGAGACCAACCTGAGCTTGAGAAAGACCCCGTAAAATTAAAATTAAAATTAAAAAATTAGCTTGGCATCATGGCAGGCTCCTGTAGTCCCTGCTACTTGGCAGGAGGGTAGCTTGAGCTCATGAGTTTGAGGTTGTAATGAGCTGTGATGATGCTACTGCACTCTAGCATGGGCAACAGAGTGAGACCTCAAAACAAACAAGCAAATATATGTATAACATAAAATTAGCTATTTTGACCATTTTTAAGTATACAATTCAGTGGCATTATTGACATTCACAGTATTGTGCAACCATCACCATTGTCTATTTCTAAAACTCTTTCATCAGCTCAAACAGAAACTCTGTTAAGCAATAGTTCTCCATTTCCACCTCCCCACCAGCCCAGCTTAACCTCTCTTCTACTTTCTGTCTCTATGAATTTGCCTGTTGGAACTATTTCATCTAAGTGGAACCACACAATATTTGTCTTTTTGTCTCTGGTTTCTTTCACTTAGCACAAGGTTTTCAAGGTTTATCTCCACTGTAGCATTTTATGACTGAATAATATTCCATTGTATTTATATACCATATTTATTTTTCCATTAATTTGTTAATGGACATATAGCTTATTTCTACCTGTTGGCTATTGTGAATAATGCTGCTGTGTACATTGGCTTAGGAGATCTGTTTGAATCTGTTTTCAATTCTTTTAGGGATGTACCTAGGAGTGAAATTGTTGAATCATATGGTAATTCAATATTCAACTTTTTGAAGAGCTTCCAGACTGTTTTCCACAGCTGCTGTACCATTTTACTTTCCTATTGGCAATTTACAATTTCTCCACATCCTCGCCAATATTTGTTTTCTTTCTGTCTTTCTTTCTTTCTTTCTTTTTTTGAGACAGAGACTTAAGCTGGTACCCTGGGTAGAGTGCCGTGAAGTCACAGCTCACAGCAACCTCAGACTCTTGGGCTTAAGTGATTCTCTTGCCTCAGCCTCCCAAGTAGCTGGGACTACAGGCGTCCACCACAAAGCCTGGCTAATTTTTTGTTGTTGTTGTTGCAGTCATTATTGTTTTTTTAGCTGGCTCCAGGCCAGGTTTGAACCCACCACCTTCAGTGTATGTAGCTGGCACCTTGCCAAATGAACTACAAGCACTGCCCTGTTTTCTATTTTTTTATTATAGCCAACATAGTAGGTATGAAATTGTTTCTCATTGTGGTTTTTTTTGCTTTTGTTTTTGTTTTGCATTTTTCTAATGACTAAAGATGATGAGCATCTTTTCATGTGGTTTAGTGGTCATTCATATATCTTGTTTGGAGAAATGTCTATTCATTTCCTTTTCCCTTTTTAAAAATAGGTTTGTCTTTTTGTTATTGAGATGTAGTTCTTTATATATTCTGGATGTTAAACTCTTACCAGATATGTGACTTTGTAAATCTTATATGAGGTATAAATATTTTCTCCCATTCTGTAGGATAGATATCTTTTCACTCTATTGATTGTATCCTTTGACATACAAAAGTTTTAAATTTTGATGAAATCTAATGTGTTTGTATTTTCTCTTATTGCCTGGGCTTCTGGTGTCATATTTAAGATACTGTTGTCAAATTCAAGATCATGTATATCTCTGTTTTCTTCTAAAAATTTTATAGTGTTAGCTCTTAAGTTTAGCTTTTTGATCTATAATGAATTAATTTTTGTATATAGTATAAGGTAATGGTCCAGCTTCATTCTTTTGCATGTGGATATTCTGTTTCCCAGAACAATTGGTTAAAGAGACTATTCTTTACCTTTTGGTCTTGGACAGAAAAAATTTCAATACCTAAAATAAATAGGATTATAAGCAAAACCAATTGCATTAAAATATAGTTATCAAAACGTGAAAATCCCCAAATTATGTTATTTAATAATGTGGAACTAATAGCTACTATAATTTAAAAGTAGTGATGAGTGTAAATGGTATTTCAAGATATCTGCAGCAATTATAATGTAATATAAAAATATTTGTGATTTCTACTGGTGACAAAGTCAAGTTCTGCTGGTACCACTGTGGTTTGTTATCAACATTAATAAGTGAAGGAAATGCTAAATATCAGCTAGAGGTTAGAGAAAATAAAGAGATCTTTTCCTATTTAAGTTCCTATTTAAGCATCCTCAAATTCCATCTATAGACCATTCAGGGGTGCATAAGCTTCAGGTCAAGAATCCTTTGTGACCTACATCATGGCACTAAACCTAATTACTCACGTTGTCCTCACTCACACTCATTTATTAGTTCCTCTTGTACCATGGTCTACTACCCAACTGGCACGTATTGGTGACAGTGAGGAAAGCCCACACAGACCTCCCCGCTCCCTAAGGCCTTCTCCTTTGTCCATATCCTTCCTTTTGCAAGTTGTAATCTTGGATATCCCTCCCCAGTTCTCTCATTTCCTCTGCTGCAAGATGGTTGAGGAGAAAAGAGCCAAAGAGGGCATCTGGGCTTTGTTTCTACAAAATGATAGCCTTTTTCTAACTTACAAATAAATATTCCCAGAGAAATTTCAACTTTCCTCACCTTGCCATCTGGACACTAAAATCTGACCCATTCTACCTCCTGTGGGTTTTAAAATAGTTCTTATTCCCTACTTCTAAAACATACAGTTCTCAGCTGGGCACAGTGGCTCATGCCTATAACCCTAGCACTTTGGGAGCTCGAAGCGGGAGGAATGCTTGAGGCCAGTAGTTTGAGACCAGCCCAGGCAACACAGCGAGAACTGTCTCTACCAAAACAAAAAGATAATAAATAAAGAAATGAAATATACAGTTCTCTCCACTTCTGGATTTTAAGGAGAAAGGTAGCACAGCACATTGGTTATGAGCATGATTGTTAAGCCAGGCTTCCCGGTCTTGAATCCCAGTTCTGCGGCTTCCCAGCTGCGGCACCTTAAGTAAGCTATTCATTCCGATGATGTCTTAGTTTCCTCACCTGTAAAATGAGCATGATTATAGCACCTACCTCAAAAAGTGACAATGAGGATTTAAAGAGTATGTATTTGTAGAGCACCTAGGAAATAAAAACTGCTAAGTAAATGTGGGAGTTTTTCTTCCAAGTAAATAATCTTTTAACTCCATCTCTTCTTCTCTGCAGAAAACCTCTTATCTCTGTCCTCATTCTCTTCCTCTTAGTTAGCAACTGCACATACTCCCTTTCTTATCAAAATCTCCACTGTGTTTTTATTTTATTTTATTTTTTTTTTTGAGGCAGAGCCTCAAGCTGTCACCCTGGATAGAGTGCTGTGGCATCACAGCTCACAGCAACCTCTAATTCCTGGGCTCAAGCGAGTCTCTTGCCTCCGCCTCCCAAGTAGCTGGGACTACAGGCGCCCGCCACAACGCCC
>CAUYRH010046021.1:0-22694 GCA_963574655.1 Perodicticus potto
TCCCCTCCAGAAGCAGACCTCGGCTACCTCAGAGAGGGAACAGGAAGAGCTGCTTGTTCCCCTCCAGAAGCAGACCTCGGCTACCTCAGAGAGGGAACAGGAAGAGCTGCCTGTTTCCCTCCAGAAGCAGACCTAAGCTGAACCTCAGAGAGGGAGCAGGAGAGTTTGCTCCCCTCCTAGGTCCTCTTTCCTGGAGGTTTAGTTCTTCCTCTACTTATAATTCTTTCCTGTAAAATAAATCCTAACTTACCACCACTATTGTGGTCCATTGATTCCTTCTTCGAATTGCTGAGACCAAGAGCCTGAAATTCCGGTATCAGAAGGGGAGCAAGGGAGAGTATAGTGAAAGAGGGAGGCAAAAGAGAAACATTATCTGGAAAGTGAGGACAGTGAGAGGCAGGGTAAGAAGTAATATGAGGCAGACAGAGGGAAAATCATAAAGTCTGGCAGATTCAAAGAAAACCCCAAATGGAGGACTTTAGACCCCTAGCAAGCCAGCAACAATAGAAAATTGAGTAGTTTTTAAATCCATTATTGGTTAGAAAAAGAAAAAGAAAAAGAAAAAGAAAAAGAAACAAAAAAAGAAATCCATTATTGGACCAAAAGATTTTGTGATTTAATTTACTAAACATTTGGGATGGGGGCCAGTGAGTCCCAAAATTCCACCCGAATGTAGCCCATAATGGAAACTAGGAGAAAGAAATGGACTTCTTAGGGATGGTCATATGTCAGTAGAAAAAGAAGTTCAAGGGGGCTTCCTTGGTTCAGACACATCAGGAGTTCTGTTCAGACATCAGGGATCCTACAAATCTGAGTCAGACTGAAACCTAGAGAACTAGCCGGAAAAATATGTGTTCCCATGTTCTGACCCAGACAGAGATGTGGAGATCTTCCCAATAGCCAGGAATCCCTGGATATGGGTGAAGACTGATGAGGGCAAGCAAATAGTTCTGTGGACGCCCACTGTGATTGGTGGATAGGATTGACATCCCAATAGAAGTATCCAATGAGGTTGAGGGCCTTATCCCTCAGCTGACATTCTCCCTAAGAGGCGTTTCATCCAGTCAGACAGCGAGCTGGCTAATGACGTGAGTCAATGCTGCTGCTACCAAACGGTCGCAAAGGGCTGCAAGCTACGGTCTCTTGTTTCTCTCAGGCCGTGGCAGGAGTCTCCGCCATGGCCGAGACTAGCTCTGAATTGTCTTCTCAGAATTGGTGCCCCAGTGCTGATGAGTCTGAGGCTGAGGCGATGGCTGAGCCTTATTCTGGCACGTCTTCACAGACTTCGTGCCCCAGCGCTGACGAGTCCGAGGCTGAGGCCATGGTTGAGCTTACGCTGGCATGTCTTTGCAAACTTTGCGCCCAGTTGCTGACTAGACTGGGGCTGTTGGGATGGCTGAGCCTTAACACTGGCATGTTTTCGAGCCTTGTGCCCCAGTGCTGACCAGTCTGAGGCCAAGGCCGAGGCCATGGCCGAGCCTTACTCTGGCCTGTCTTCCGAGCCTTTATTCATTGGTGCTGAGGAGTCCGAGGCTGAAACCATGACCGAACCTTACTCTACCCTGTCTTCTCAGACTTCTTGCACCACTACTGACGACTCCGTGGCAGAGTCATTGTCGACCAAGAAACAGAAACGGCAAAGGCGCCGTGGTTGCCGCCCCAGCAAGGCACCGGCAAGTTTGGCCACCTACTTCCCGCGGGTCCTCAAAAAGGTCCACCAGGGCCTCAGCTTTTCCACGGGGATAGTGAAAGTCATGGATTCATTCATTTGATATGTTTGAATGAATCGCCCAGGAGGCCGGCAGCCTGGCCCGCTACACCAATTCCTCCACGATCACGACCAGGAAGATATAGAATGCTATGTGTCTGCTACTGCCAGGGGAGCTTGGGAAGTAACTGAGTCTGAAGCCAGAAAGAGTATCCTCCAGTATGGTGTCCGCAAGTGAGTCGCTTCAGGACTGCCTGAGCACTGACACCCAAAAGTTGTTTACAGAGTCACAAAGGGTTTTCCCAAAAGAGCTGTAGGCTGCCAGGCAGGACCAGCTGGAGTTTCTATGGCAGGTGGCAGTTGGAGTCCTTCCGATTTTGTGGGCAGGTGGCATGTGAAATCTTGTAGATTAAGGGGGCGTCTGTCACATGGCATTCTTTCTGTAAACTAAGCGTTAACAGCTCTGCAGTTGCGCAATATCTTCCAATGGAAATGATAAATTTCCTGTAGTATAGGTCTTCTGGCAGTTCACATCTATGTAACAGAAGTTTACAGACATTCATGGCAGAGAGAAAATCAGTCTAATGGAAGGGGTACTTCTGTAGAGGGAAGGGGTCCTTTATCACGGAGGTGTAGGCAGGGGGTGTGGGGATACAATGATATCTATAGTATTGTGTCTTATAAGCTCAGCAGTGGGTATATGAGTGTTGGTTATATTTTTCTCTCTGTATTTGCATTTAGGCAATACAGTGTATAAAGCTTTTGTGAAGTACTGTTGAGGAATTAAATGTACCTGAAAGTGTGGATTCCAGATTCCTCTGTTTGCCTCTTTTAACAAACATTGAAGAGCTTCTAGTTGTTGTCCTGTATTATTTGTAGCACAGAACTACAAATAAATAAAAAAATAACACTGAAGGTTGTGTTGCATGATGTACACTGATGTCTTCACTAGTTTTATTGTGTTGGTGGCAGTTGGTTATTTCCCCTCTTCTGGGAAGTCGTGGCGGGGCACAGGTTAACCCTCTGAAATGGATCTCTCCATGCCTGGGAGGTATGTACCATTTATAAGGCCGACTGACAAAGAAGAAACCTATAGATTCATGATGTAAGTCAGTGATCATGTCAGGCCTCATGCAGTTGAGCGAGTGGGTGAGTCAGTATGGGAACTCAGCTCTGTCTGATGCTGCCAGAGCCCAGCTTTTTACTTGTTGCTTCCTTAAATGGAGCAAGGAGGAAGGATCCTGTGAGTGGAAGCAGGTACTGTGGTCGCTCACTTCTCTGCCAGGCCTGTGTTAGAGGGAGAGAGCCTGGATGTCCCCTGCTTGTCCCCAGAGGCTTCTCAAATCCCAATCCCTGGCAGCCAGGGCATAGGGAGAGCTGGAAACCCAGGAGCACACTCAGGGAAGGGCTCTTCCCTCTGGTCTGGGTGGGGCCTCTATGGGGATCTATGAGAAATCTATGGGGACCAAACAGACAGCTAATAGATGCCGGGAGCACTTGGCAGAAGAGGCCTCACTCCATTAGCACCAGGGAAAGACTCCCTCAGCATAGTCCCATGTCCCCACAGTGATCAGCTCCAGGAACAGAGGTTTGGGCACTGTGTTTGGGCTAGGGTTCCCAGTCCTCTAGGCTACTGGTGAGATCATAGCCATGGCCATAAGCTAGTCTGAAGCCACATGGGTCTGGTGAAATCAGTGGCAAATGCCCTCTGCTTTCCTCACCATCTCCACTCATGCAAGAGCATAGTGGAGCTTATCTTTGAGCCTAATCATACATCTCACACCTGATAGTCTGGCCGACTTCTCTCCTAAGGCTCTATTGGAGTGGGATACACAGTCTGGACTCCAAGGGGATACAAAGACTTCTAGGTTAATCACCCTCTTCACAGAAGCCTCTACTGATCCATGCTTGTCCTAGAGTTGACTTCATGAAAACCCAGGGGCTGGGTCCTCCACCAACAAATGTTGGGGTCCTGGAGCCACCACAGAATTATTTCCCTTGGACAATCACCCTGGGGGTTGGCTTGATTGATCAGCTCTCCCTTTTCTACCTGCTCTGGAGTGACCATGTCCCTTGAACCAAGCTCAAGGACCTACTCAATCCAACATCTTCATTACTACAGCTGTTACTCAATCTGGCCTTCCACTACCAACTGAAAGTAAGGGCACTGTTACTCCCATTCTGGTCTGTACTTACCTCCTTCCTCCCATGCACCCATTCACAGGCCTTCATTAGAATCTTAATCTAGCCCAAGAATGAGAGTCACACCTGGATTTGCTTCCTGGAAAGGCCACTTGCTACTTTATGTGAGTTTGGGTAGTGGCTGACCCAGTCTCCTTGGCATTACTCAGAGAAGTATGCCTACAGCTCCTGGGAGGAAAATATAGGTAGAGAGGCTGAGGAGTACATGTATGTGCATAGGATCCACATCAGAGGGCCTGGCACAGAGTTCCATATGGTGCCCAGTAAAAATTGGTTATACTGGCATTTAATGTAGTGATGGATACTGGAAGTTGGGGAAAGAAGAGGTGTGGGCACCATGCTCTGTGACATTATGATTCAATGGAGAGCTAGCACAGGCATACTCCCAGATGAATGTCAATAGAAGGCAGTCTGCCATGAAGGGCATGGGGCATACATCCCTGGGCTTTGAAAGTAGGCAGAAGAAGAGGCAGGGAACCTGCAACAGGCTTATCTTAGAGATAGCAGCTGGCATGCATCATCTGTTCTCTCATTTATAGTGCGGCACATTACAGTTGGAAACCCTGAGACCCAGAGAGCAGTGACTGTGGGCTGGGCTGGTCAGCACATTTGCATTAAGGAGGAGGTAGGATTTGAACCAAGACTCAAGAGGGGAATAGAATTGCTATTGGGGGTGTGGCTGGAATGGAGGCATGGAAGGTGGTTTTTCATGTGAGTGAAGGGGCATGGCTTGCCACAAAATCCCGATTCCACAATGCCCACCTGGAGCCAGCGAGACCACGGGGCACTTTTCAATTGCAACCTAGCAACTTCCCATCATGACTCAGAGCAGCAGCATCTCTGCAACTTCCCTGACATACTGCTCAGGAGGAAAGCGTCCTCCTCCCTTATCTCCCTGTCAGCACGAAGCCAGCAGATTGGACCCAGGTAGCCAGAAGAAGATGGTCACAGAGTTGTCTGGCACTGAGTCTCACCCCCACCCACTCCAATTTCATGTAGGCATGAATCTCAGGACTGAGAATAAGAACAGGCACCTTTCATTGATTGCTAATACGCATCTGGCAATTTGCTTCAGTAGCCCCCTGAATCCTCATAATAACTTTGTAGACCCTTATTCTACAGATGAGGAAACTGAGGCTCAAAGAGGTCAAGCCACTTGACCAAGGCAGTTCAGCTAGGAAAAGCACAACTAGGGGTTGAACCTGGATCTCCTCTGACTCTAGAGCCTGTGCCCTTAATGGCTCTTGCTGTAGAGTCTAGTTCCATTAGCTTACATCGGGCAGAAGACCCATGTGTGTGTCTTTTCCTTGTTAATGCAGCCTAGCAAGGCTATGTGTCTCCAGAACGCAAAGACATCAGAAAGTAAAAGAGAAGGATCTGTGAAAAAAAGGTGATATGATAGGTCGAACAGTATTTCCCCATGAACGTTGTTGCTCCAAAAATCCCCGACCCCCAAGAGATGTTTTTATTATATCCCTAGACCTTTTACCTTGAAGGGTGACCACAAGTTCCAGTTTTACTTACTGTTCTGGCACAATTATGCATAGCCCTTTCTCTTTCACTTTCAAAAGAGTTTATATTCATTGGACAAGAAATCATATGGTCATCTACCTGTGAAGAGCCAAAGAAACCTCAATGCACACCAGGTCTCTTTTGCAACCCGGACACATGGTGTTGGCCCATGATCTGCAGCTCCCACAAGTGAAAGTAGGGTCCGGTCTTTTGGGAGTACTAGCCAGCCTCTTCTTGAAGACAGACAGAATGAGAAGTATAGAGACTAGGAGTGTGATTTTGAGGGGACTCAGAACTGGAATGATAATAGAATAGGGTTAGTAGAATGCCTGGATTTCAGAGCTTGCCCTAATTGGAGGTGGACAGGGTTGTGCACACGGTGCCCTCTCAGCACAGCTGTGCCTCAAATATGACGCATGCAGAGAGAAAAAGAGAGGAAGGAAAGAATCGTGAAGGGGTCAAGGCCACTCCTCTGCTCCCTGTTTTGCTCCATAGCCCAGCTCAGGTTCTTGCTGCAGAGGAAATTTAGCTAAGAAGCCTGAGGTCCAGGCTACTCCTGTGAAGATGAAAGCCCCAGGACACAGGGAAGCCTTGGAGAGTGTTGAAGGAAGCAAGTGGCCAAGGGTGCAGAAGTCATGAGAAACCTGACCTCTAAGCAGTCTGTGACAGTTCATAGTCAGGAATTTCAGTGGGATGATGTATGAGAAAGGGCCTAAATAATGTTCAGAAGAGCCATCCGGAGGAAGGTATTTCCATCCAAGAATGCCTATATGATTCACTATTGGAAAATCTATAAATATGGCTTATATGAATCATCTAAACAATTCAACAAAACCTGAATCTGAAAAGTCCCTACAAGAGCATGTTGTGAATGTTTGATCTCTATTATGTTTCCTCAAATTCCCAGGAATCCAAAACTGATACTGTGAACACAGGGCCTCAAACCAACGTCCAGTGTTATGTTCAGTGATAAAATTTGACTGTCATTCCTATGCAAGTAAGGAAGTTGATGAGAAAGCTTCCTATAAGCAGTAGGATGGAACATCTTGATGACTATTAGGCACTGAACTTTTAAGAAGCCTTATCCATTGAAAAGGAGACTAAATATTTTCAATTGATCTGTCAACAGTGCAAAGGTGTAAGCATGTGCAACAGTTTGGTGTCAGGAGAACTTCTATGTTTCTAAATATGAATAGGAACCCAAAGAGCTTTTATGTAAGTTGTGTACACCAATGTTTACCTTAAAATTTATTACAACACAAATATTAGTGAATTCATTTTAATACCATAAAAATGCATTACATAAGGTTAACATAAAAATTACAATTTTTTTCTTTCTTTCTTTTTTTTTTTCTAGACAGAGTCTCACTATGTTTTTCTTGGTAGAGTGCTGTGATGTCATTGCTCACAGCAATCTCAAACTGCTGGGTCAAACGATTGTCCTGCCTCAACCTCCCAAGCAGCTGAGACCATAGGCTCCTACGTCAATGCCCGTCTATTTTCTTTTTTTGTTGTTGTAATTGTCATTGTTGTTTTGGCAGGCCCAAGCTGGATTTTAAACCACCAGTTCCTGTGTATGTGGCTGGCACGCTAGCCATTGAGCCATGAGAACTGAGCCATAAAAATTACAAATTTGTGGTCAAAACATTTTTTTCTGAAACAGCAGAGTGGTGACTGGTATTGTTTTAGAGATGTGAAAAATCTAAACCTGGCCTAGCAGGTGTTCTAGCTGGATTATTTCTTTATTAAATTAGCAACAAGGTCTCCGACTAGAGGGCAGTGCTATCATAGCTCACTGCAACCTCAGACCCCTGGACTTATGAGATCCTCCTGCCTCAAACTGCCAGTCAGCTGAAACTACAGGTTCCCATCACCATGCATGACTATATTTTTCTTTCTTTCTTTTTTTTTTTCTTTTTGTATCTGGCTTCTGGATGGTATCAGTTCCCATACAAAGAACTTCTGGTAAGTTGCATCACATACTCAAGAAAGAATGAGAGTCAAAAAGACAAAGATCATTACAATGAAAATATCCCCAAAAGGATAGACAGTGGAAATGACCATTTAGGAAAGAGATGAAATGCAACAAAATTATGGAAAATCCAGCACTTTTGCTTGGAGTAAATTGCATTACAAGTATGTTAGAGTTGACGATCTTTAGTTCTTAGGAAGAATGCCTCAAATATCAGTAGGACATCACATGCCCAGTGCCCCACAAATTGGGAGGAGACCACCTGTTACCTGCCCCCAAAATCCAGCAGCTGCCTCTTGGTGAGCTACAGCTGTTTTGGGGGAACCTTGAGTGGTTCTGTAAAGAGGTGTTAGATTTTCCAGTGCTCAGGCGGTCCCGAGGCAACTCAATTGTAGTTGGTGTACCGGAGGAGGGCCTTGGTGGCCTGGGGCATGGTGTATTTTCTGATGTCCTCAGGCAGCATAGGCTCACTGTGGTTCGAATGGCTCTGGTGGTGATGGTCAAGCACTTGATGTAGTGGGCTAGCTGTCCAGTCTCCTGGGCCATGTGCTCAAAGATGTTTAGGACAAAGGAATCATTGACTCTCACAGCTTCCAGGGACAGGCTGAGGGCCTGGTAGAGCCACTTCATGACTCTGGGAAAGTAGGTGGTGATACTGTTCCCTCTCCAGCTGAAGTGTCGACTGCAGCAGCTTTGCTGTTTTTGTGTCGTCAATAACTCAGCCCCTTGGGGCTCCTTAGTTCTGTGGCAGGTGGCTTGATCAGAGGAAATGTCAGAGGAAAGAGGAAAGGTCAGCCAGGGAGAAGCAGCGTACAGGCGCGGAGGATAACATAAGGTGGCAACTCTGGGCCACTGGGGACAGTTCTGTACTCACTGTGTTGTTTCACAACATGGGACAGTTTGCCATTTGATTGAATGGTGCCACGAGGGGAGCCTGTCATTGAGCCTCGTGGGCTTTTACATGATTGAATCCCCTGCGTCGGAGCACCACATTCACCAATCGCAGTGGCTTATACTGTCCTGTGCACTTCCTGTAACTTGATTCTGATGGCTCCCAGGGAAAAGGATCATCTAAGCCCAGGAGCTGATTGAGGCTACACTATGAGCATTTGAAAAGCCGTTTCTGAAATGTAAAGCCTAACAATTCTAAATCAGACTCGTAAAGAGTCTGACCACTGTGACCCATTCCGTTATACCACAGAAATTCTTGTGGCTACATTTTGAGTCATACTGTTCCTACCCTGTAACTCCCCCTCCCATTATTCTGAGGAAACCTACACTGGAGAAGTAGGCCTCTCTGATGTGGCAGCAGAGTGATCCTAGATATAAACAGACCCAGCTGTCCACCTGCCTCAGTACTCGGTGTCAAGAGAAAAGGAAAAAGGCCCTGGCTGTCCAGCTCCTGTCTCCAGGTTTGATCACAGTATTCCGTGAATGGGAATAAGGGGAAATAACAAATCCCTGGGCTCCACAGATATAACACCAAAAGGCACTGTTTGAAAATTATATATGGTAATTTCCTTCTTGATCTCATCTATGACCCAGCTATCTTTCAGCATGAGGTTATTTAATTTCCATGTTTTTGTATGTGTATGCAGATTCCTATTGTTACTAAGTTCAACTTTTATTCCATGATGGTCCAAGAAAAGATAAGGAATGATTTCTATTCTTTTAAATTTGCTGAGGTTAGGTTTGTGACCTAAGAAGTCATCAGTTTTGGAGGATGATCCATGGGCTGATGAGAAGAATGTGTACTCAGTTTTGTTTGGATTAAATGTTCTGCAGATGGGCTTGGCACCTGTGGCTCAATGGGCTAGGGTGCCAGTAAATGATTACTTTGCCATCATTAGACATTAGACCCACCTGAGCTGGCGGGTTCAAATCCAGCCTGGGCCTGCAAAACAACAATGGTGGCTGCAACCAAAAAATGGCCGGGTGTTGTGGCGGGCGTCTGCAGTCCAGCTACTTGGGAGGCGGAGGCAGGAGACTCGCTTGAGCCCAGGAATTGGAGGTTGCTGTGAGCTGTGATGCCACGGCACTCTATCCAGGGTGACAGCTTGAGGCTCTGTCTCAAAAACAAAATAAAAAAAAAACAAACCTCCTTTGGTATATAAACTACTAAGAAAAAAAGCATTCTTTTTCATGAAGTTTTTATAAGTTGTCTCATGTCTGTGCTATCTTTAGAAACCTTCTCTTGTGAGGTGTGATTTTCTTTTCCTTTTTTTTGAGATAGAGTCTCAAGCCTTTGCCCTGGGTAGAGTGCAGTGGCATCACAGCTCACAGCAACCTCAAACTCTTGGACTTATGCGATTCTCTTGCCTCAGCCTCCCAATTAGCTGGGACTACAGGTGCCCACCACAGTGCCCAGCTATTTTTTTTGTTGCAATTGTCGTTGTTTAGCTGGCTTGGGCTGGATTCGAACCCATCAACCTCAATATATATGGCTGGTGTCCTACCCACTGAGCTATGGGTGCTGCCTGTGAGGTGTGATTTTCAAGAGTTGTATGGGATTATAATTGTTATGGACTATTTCCTTTTCTTTCACTGAATAGTAAGAATATTCACTTCAGCCAGGCTTGGTGGTTCATGCCTGTAATCCTAGCATTTTGTGAGGCCAAGGCTGGTGGATTGCTTGAGCTTATAGGTTGGAGAGCACCCTGAGTAAGAGCAAGACCCTATCTCCAAAAAACTAGCTGGGCATTGCGGTGGGTGCCTGTAGTTCCAGATACTTGGGAGGCTGAGACAAGAGGATCACTTGAGCCTGAGAGTTTGAGGTTGCTGTGAGCTATGACACCACAGCACATTAGCAATAAAGTAAGACTCTGTCTCAAAAAAAAGAATATTCGCTTCAAGAAAGGAAGATTGCACATTATTGTATATCATGAAATAAGACCTATTTTATCATCCCCTGTAACACTGAAATAGCTTTTATTTTATTTTTTTTGAGACAGAGCCTTAAGCTGTCGCCCTGGATAGAGTGCTGTGACATCACAGCTCACAGCAACCTCCAATTCCTGGACTCAAGCAAGTCTCCTGCCTCCGCCTCCCAAGTAGCTGGGACTACAGGCGCCCGCCACAACGCCCGGCCATTTTTTGGTTGCAGCCGTCATCATTGTTTGGCGGGCCCGGGCTGGATTCGAACCTGCCAGCTCAGGTGTACGTGGCTGGCGCCTTAGCCCGTTGAGCCACAGGCGCCGAGCCACACTGAAATAGCTTTTAATTGTTAAGGAAGGGGGTTTGTGTGTTCAGATAATGAGACTTTAGGGATGCCCACAGGACAGGACAAGAGTAAGGGATCGAGGGGGTCACTTCCATGACCACAGGCTGAGGGTCCCTACCTCAGATGCTTCAGACCAGAAATGTTTTGGATTTCAACTTGTTTTTTTTCTGAGATAGAGTCTTGAGCTGTCGCCCTGGGTAGAGTGCTGTGGTGTCACAGCTCACATCAACCTCAAACTCTTTGGCTTAAGTGATTCTTTTGCCTCAGTCTCCCAAGTAGCTGGTGCTACAGGTGCCCACCATAACGCCCAGCTCTTTTATTGTTGTAGTTGTCGTTGTTTGGCAGGCCCGGGCTGGATTTGAACCCATCAGCTCCAGTGTATGTGGCTGGTGCTCTAGCCACTGAGCTACAGGCCCAGAGGAAGGATTTCAACTTTTTTTGATTTTGAAATACTGATATTATCCCGAACTACAAATAATACTTCCATTATTAATATGTTTAGTGACTTTAGTTCAAATTTCAGACTGTCCAATGAACATTTCCTTTGAGCATCATGTCTGTGTAAAAAATGTCTGATGTTGGAGCATTTTGGAGTTTCTGATTAGGGTGCTAATATAGACTATCTGTGTTGCCATCAAACAACTGTTCCCTGCCTTAGAGCTCTGTAGACCCTTTGGAATTTCTTCCTGTTCCACTGAATTTCATTGCCCTTCATCTGGAGAAACTACACATTTATGATGTTTTTGGCTTAGTTTTGATTTATTGGTTTGTTGATTAATGCAGATCAGAAGTATCTTCCCGAAAGCAAAGCTTTTCTTTTAATTTAAGGTACTAGAAAACGAGGCTTGGTGCCTGTAGCTCAGCGGCTAGGGTGCTGGCCGCATACACCGGGGCTGGCAGGTTTGAACCCAGCCCGGGCCTGCCAAACAACAATGACAACTACAAAAAAAAAAAAGAAATAGCTGGGTGTTGTGGCGGGTGCCTGTAGTTCCAGCTCCTTGGGAGGCTGAGACAAGAGAGTTACTTAAGCCCAAGAGTTTGAGGTTGCTGTGAGGTGCGAAATCATGGCACTCTACCAAGGGTGACATAGTGAGACTCTGTCTTAAAAAAAAAAAAATACTATAAAACCACATAATTGTAGTACTTTAAGAAATTGGTCTTTAATAGAATAAAGAAATAAAAATAAAGGCCTGTATAGTGGCTTACACCTATGATCCCGACACTCTGGGAGGCCAAGGTGGGAGGATTGCTTGAGGTCAGGAGTTTGAAAGGAGCCTAGCAAAGCGAGACCCTATCTTTACTAAAAATAGAAAAACTAGCTAGGTGTTGTGATGAGCGCCTGTACCCAGCTACTTGGGCGGCTGAGGCAGGAGGATCACTTGAGCCCAGGAGTTTGAGGTTGCTGTGAGGTATGATTCCACGGTATTCTACTGAGGGCATTAAAGTAAGGCTCTTATCTCCCACAAAAAAAAAAAAAGAAAAAGAAAGAAAGAAAAAACAGATTAAATGTTCATTATTTTAATTGCTCAGGACCATAAGTGTTTTGGATTTCAGATATTTTTGGATTTTGGAATATTTACATATGCATTCGAGTATCTTGGGAAAGGGACCCAAGTCTAAACACAAGATTTCATTTGTTTCATATATACCTTATGTAATAGACTGAAGGTAATTGTTATGCACTATTTTTTAAAATAATTTTCCGTATAAAACAATTCATGTATATTGAACCATCAGAAAGCAGAGGTGTCACTGTCTCAGCCACCCATGTAGACATTGGTTTGCTGTTTCCATCACTCTTGACTCTGAATCTGTACATTAGCAATAAGCAACCATTTTCTTTTTCTTTTTTTTTTTTTTTTTTGAGACAGAGCCTCAAGCTGTCACCTTGGATAGAGTGCTGCGGCATTACAGCTCACAGCAACCTCCAGTTCCTGGGCTCAAGCAAGTCTCCTGCCTCTGCCTCCCAAGTAGCTGGGACTACAGGCGCCCGCCACAATGCCTGGCCATTTTTTGGTTGCAGCCGTCATTGTTGTTTGGCAGGCCCAGGCTGGATTCGAACCCGCCAGCTCACATGTACATGGCTGGTGCCTTAGCCTGTTGAGCCACAGGCACCGAGCCAAGCAACCATTTTCTTATACTTAGTCACACTTAAGCACATAACAGTAAAAAACATGGCATACCATTAAGACTATGAAATAATAATGTATTCAGGGTGACTAAGTCATGTGGTAGTGTCCCTAGAACACACGTGTGAGCTGTTAGACAGCAGCCACACAGGCCAAAGCAGGGTTCAGTCCCTGCCGAGGGTGCTGTGTTGTGACTAAAAGGTCAGTGTAAACTGTGGGTTTTTGAAATTTTCTTTTTCTTTTTCATTATTTATTTATTTTTAAAGCACCGAGGTCTTGCTGTGTTGTCCAGGCTAGCCTGGAGCTTCTGGGCTCCAGTGATCCTCCCTCCTATAATAGGCTGGTGCTACTGTGCCTGCTTATATTTTATTATTTCACTGTGGTCACGTCAGTGCTCCAGAAGCTTCACGTTTTGGATTTTAGAGTTTCAGATTAGGAATGCTCAATGTATATTCTGTTAATGGTGACTGTAAAGTTTTCATAATTTATATTCTAGAAATTGCTGTGTGTTTTCTCTCCCCTCCGCCCCCCCCCAAAATAAGAGTCTGTGCCCTGGGCTCCTTTTGGGTCTGTGACTCCACTCTTAGGAGCCCTGCTGAGGTTGGAGTAGCACAGGGTTAAAGCCGCTCTGAGTTGGTTCCAGCTCTCACTTTTCTAAAACAGGGAGTTCTGAGTTTGCTTACCACCGTCCACTCTTACTCTTCACGTGTTATGCTTGAAAACTGTAGCTATGTGATTGTAAATTGGAGAGCTCAGTAGAGTGTGATTTCCTGTCCTTGAGGGAAATGCAGGCTTCATGAGAGGTGAGTGCATTCCACTTCTTCCAGGGGAGCTCCTGCAGGGGAGGCCTCCCCAGGCCATTGTTGCCTCTGGCCTTCTGTGTGGGACAGGTGAAAACGACACTACCATGCTTGCCCATCATGCTTGTCCATGCTTGTCTTTCAAATGTGAAAGAAAGTAAAGGTTTTTCTGGAGAATATCACTAATCTCAGGAAGATGATCAGATATTCAAAATGGAATGAGGGCTGTGCAGTAAGAGAAGTGCATGTGCCCAGTTCCCTGGGCAAAAGCACAAACTAAACATATCAGGCAGTTCCACTCTTTGTCTGAAGGGCTGTGCGGGCTGGTGAGCTGTCAGTAGGAAGTGCTTTCTTCCTCTGGACTTTGGATTCGTTTGCTCCTCACTGAGGAGTGTGGGCCATGTGAAGAGCCTTGGTGAGAGGGTCCAGCTGGGTATGTGCCTGTGGCCAGTGAGCAGACTGGTCTGAAAAGTGCTGGGAGAGGATGCTGAGTCAGGCTGGGAGGCTTCTCCAGGGCAACGTTCTCAACATAGGAAATCGTTTTGATGGAAAAAAATGCTGATAAACAGAACAAGATATTTTAAGGAGGCTGCACTAAAGTTTCTCTGTTACTTCTTCCTGTTTGGGGTCTGTGGCCATGAGCTGCATTGTGCCATTGTACCCTGTGGGGGCTGTGGGCTCAAGTCAGGAAGTTTGCATCCTGGAGGGGTGGCCTACTGTAGCTTCAGCTTTTCTGTGTGCTGGTCTCCTCGTGAAGGGCCTGAGGTGCCCATGGGAGTGCTTCACCAGGTGCTTCTTGTTGGAAGGCAGAGCCCAGGGTGCGGGCAGGGCAGCTTTGGGGTGAGCACAATGGGGTTCCGCTCAAAGCACACTTAACTTCCATTACAGCAGCCCCCAGGTTGAGGGGGAAGAGTGTTTTCATCTCCTTCATATTGACTCATTTGGTACAAGTAATTTTGAGGCTTCCTTATAACCAGTTATTGGGTGACTTGGAGTTTACTAGAGGTTTAATAGGAAAAATGCTTCCCTCCTCTCCAGAGGGTAGTGAGAAGATCTGTATTGCTTCATGAGTTGTATTTTAGCCAGAGTCTGTGTTGACGTGATCTTTCAAAAAAATTGTCACAGATCTTAATCATGGGTCTTCATTTGTTTGTTTGTTTGTTTTTCTGAAACAGAGTCTAGCTCTGTCACCCTTGCTGGAGTGCAGTGGCGTCATCACAGCTCACTGTAGCCTCCCGCTCTTGGGCTCAAGTGACCCTCCTGCCTCTGCTTTCCAAATAGCTGGGACTACATGGTGCAGACCACAACACCCTGCTAATTTATTTGTTTGTTTACATATTTTATTTTTTTGGTGGAGATGGGGTTTCACTCTTGCTCAGACTGTCTCGAACACCTTGCTTCAAACAATCCTGTCTTGACTTCCCAAAGCGCTCGGATTATAGGCAAGAGTCACGTGCCTTGCCCAGTCACAGGTCTGAAAGATGGAGGAGACTTTTTTCATTTTTTGTGTGTGGAATTACTAGATACATTCTAAGCTGAAAGCTATTAGCAGAAGATTTAAAAAGTATAATTTTGTTTGGTACACTTCTCAAGTGGATAATTTTCCAATCTTATCTTTTGTGTCTTGAGTTTATGCCCTCCCTTGGAGCAAAACCAACTCAAACTATAAAAAATTAAGTCACCGGGTGGCGCCTGTGGCTCAGCGAGTAGGGCGCTGGCCCCATATACCGAAGGTGGCCGGTTCAAACCTGGCCTCGGCCGAACTGCAAAACAGAAAAATAGCCAGGCGTTGTGGCGGGCGCCTGTAGTCCCAGCTACTCAGGAGGCTGAGGCAAGAGAATTGCCTAAGCCCAGGAGTTGGAGGTTGCTGTGAGCTGTGTGACGCCACAGTAGTCTACCAAGGGCAATAAAGTAAGACTCTGTCTCTACAAAAAAAAAAAAAAAAAAACAATAAGTCACTGAATTTTCCCACTGTTGGCTTTTTCATTTGAAGCATAGGTGTACAACTATAAAAGAAAATTAAAGAAAAATCAATCTTAAGTTATTGGCAGCATCTGCTTAGAAATATTGCAGTGCTAGATGCCAGTTGTTTAATGTATGATTAGACAACTGCTTTACTGTTAGTGCCTTCGAGTGACACATTTGCTATAAGAATATTCAATGAAAATGGACTATCATAGAGATGCTGAATCGTATTAGAAAAAGAACTAGAATAACAGCTTTCCAGAAAACAGTGGTCTATTGCTCTGTACCTGTGCCCGCTGTCCAAGCCTACAAATTCACTTGAGTATGTATATGATCTGTGCAAGAAAAGAAAATAGGACAGTCTGCCCTAAGGTGCTCCCAAGGATTGTTCTGCTGTAAGACAAGAATGTATGTTTTCGGTGCTATGGTGTAATGAGGGAGAAACCTGACAAGGTAGCCCACAGCTCAAGGCATATCAACTCCTCTTATGTTTTATTTTTACTTCTCTACTTAGAGATGGGCATGTGGAGTTGATAAAATAAAGTTTTGGTTATTGGGAAATGTCCTTCTTTCCATTTCCAAAATGCTGTGTTTATGCTTTAATGATTTGATTTAGCTGTTTTGACCATTTTTGTTTTTCTTCTTTTTCTTTTTTTTTTTTGAGACAGAGCCTCAAGCTGTCACCCTGGATAGAGTGCTGTGGCATCACAGCTCACAGCAACCTCCAATTCCTGGGCTCAAGCCAGTCTCCTGCCTCCGCCTCCCAAGTAGCTGGGACTCCAGGCGCCCGCCACAATGCCCGGCCATTTTTTGGTTGCAGCCACCATTGTTGTTGGGCGGGCCCAGGCTGGATTCGAACCCGCCAGCTCAGGTATACATGGCTGGCGCCTTAGCCGCTTGAGCCACAGGCGCCAAGCCTCTTTTTTTTCTTATCTTGAGACAGAGTCTGACTCTGTTGCTCTGGGTAGAGTGCGTAGTGTCATCACAGCTCACAGCAACCTCAGACTCCTGGATTTCAGTGATCCTTCTGCTTCAGCCTCCCAAGGAGCTGGGATTACAGGCACCTGCCACAACACTTGGCTCGTTTTTCTACTTTCAGCACAGACGGGGTCTCATTCTTGCTCAGGCTGGTCTCGAACTGCTGAGCTCAAGCAATCTTCCTGCCTTGGCCTCCCAGAGTGCTAAGATTACACGGTGAGCTACCGCGCCTGACATTTTTGTTTTTTTCTAGTGAATTCATTTAAATTTCAAAGTAATGAAATTCTAGTAGGTAAAACTATCTTTCTATAACATATGTTGGATGTTGAAACTAACAAATTTTGGTTTTTTGAAATAATTATTAGAATAATTTCTAATAATTTCTTAGAGGGCGTTATGTGGTATTTGGGTAGAGTGGTTTATGACGTTTTTACCAGCCCATTTCCTTAGTTGTAAAAGTCTGTTTACTTATCTAGTTGAATATTTACTGTTGTAAAATGGTCTTAATAAGTATGTTAGGGTTCTTATATCATGTATCTGTCTAGGACTGGTTCTCAACCTTCCTAATGCCACAATGTATTTTCATTGTTAAAAAGGGGTTGCAACCCACAGGTTGAGAACCACTGGTCTAGGAGCTGCTTGTGCTGTTTCCTCTGCTCACTCTCCATACTTTAATTCATTGTTCCTAGTCACAGACAATAAAAACCCTATAAATAGAGTATTTAGGCAACCTTGCAAAACCATTTATCTGAGTGTTAGTAAAGAGAAGAACCTTGGGTAAATTGCAGCATTGGCACAGTCTGTGTGCTCCTTTGGTGTGCTGGGCATTGCCATGTGTACAGGTGAGAAGGGCCACCCTGAGAAGTGCGTAGTGGACTGAGCACCACCAGTGTGGTCTACGGGAGAGGGTGCCTGGGCAGGCAGTGAGCAGAAGGGGAAGCCTGCCAGGCAGGGGGAGTGGACCGTGGAGAGTTCTTGAATTCAGATTTGTGTTCCTAGAGTCAGGAAAGAGGTTTTGTATTTGGCTTCCCTTAGTGGGATCACAAGTGAAATGTACATTCTAGGGTCCACTCATCATGCAGAATTATCAGCATGCTTGAGAATCCCCTGGTGAGGTTCAGTCTGTCATCTCCCACTCAATAGTTTATGTATTCTGGCATTAAATCAGTTTACTATTTTTGTTGTATAAAAATGTATTTAGTCTGTTTTTAAGCACCATGTCTGTCTTTACCTACTAAGGTCACGGTCTGTACATTGACTCAGTGAACATCACCAGAGAAGGAAGTTAGAGAGATCAGCCGAAGGGACTGTAGGGGACTTCGCCCAGGGCCTTTGCAGTGGACACCCATTGGCATGGACTACTGTGTGGATTGACCTCTGTACTCAAATGTCCTCTAGCCACATAGAGTTGAATAGCAAAATTACCTGTGTCTACAGCTCAGCATCACTGAACTTATTAGCTCTGTGACCTTGACTCAGTTATCTCTGAACTGACAGAGTTGAGGTTGATTTAGAAGCCTGTAGAGCACTTATATTAATCATTGTGTATAATAGGGGTCCAGATACTCCTCCTTTTCTTCTCTAGGTTTCTGATACAGATCACCCATGTTTCCACAGCACCTTTCATACCAAGAAAATAATTTCATGCCTTTTAGGAGAATATCTTTCTATTGTTTTAGAAATTATCCAATTCTCAAATTGTGACCTGTCATTTTTGATATTTGAAGCACTGCTGAAGGCACGTGTAAAGGGAGGTGCTTGACCTCTGACAGTTTACTGTTTGGGCTGTTTCCACTTGTTGACTCTTAGGAATAATGCTGAAATGAGTATTCAAGCATATCTTTTTGTGGGAACATGTTTTCACTTCTCTTCAGTGTATCCCTATGAGTGAAATCACAAGGTCATATGGTGATTGTTTTTTTGTTTTTTGTTTTTTTTTTGTGGAGACAGAGTCTCACTCTGTCGCCCTCAGTAGAGTGCTGTGAAGTCACAGCTCACAGCAACCTCCAGCTCTTGGGCTTAGGCGATTCTCTTGCCTCAGCCTCCCAAGTAGCTGGGACTATAGGTGCCCGCCACAGCACCCGGCTAATTTTTGATGCAATTTGGCCAGGGCCGGGTTTGAACCCGCAGCCCTCGGTATATGGGGCTGGCGCCCTACTCGCTGAGCCACAGGCGCCCGGTGACTATTTTAATGTCTTGAGAAATGGCCAAATTGAGCTGGGTACAGCAGTTCAGACCTGTAATCTGAGCTTTCTGGGAGGCTGAGGTGGGAGGATTGCTTGAGCTCAAGAGTTCAGCCTGAACAAGAGATAATGATCCTGTTCCAGCTCAGGCTAGTCTTGAACTCCTGGCCTCAAGCAGTCCTCAGGTAGGATTACAGGTGTGAGCCACTGTGCCAGCCTCTATTACTTTTTTTGACAGATGGAATGCAGCATAGTCCAGTTAGAATCACTGTGTTATGCTACGACTGTGCTATGGCTAGTTGTTTAACCTTCCGTTGTAGAAAATTTCAGATACACAGAAGTAGGCAGATTAGTACAGTGGACCCCTATGCCCCTGAACAGTGGTGAACCTCCATGTCTCTGCCCCACATACTGTTTTGAGGAATATCCCATACATCTTGTTATTCCTCCCTGTAAATATTTCAAAATTGTACATAAATATTTCAGTGTGAATCTCTAAAAGGTAAGGTCTCTTTTTTTATTAACCATAACCATGATGTCATTATCACATCTAAGAAAATAAAATAATTCTTTAGTACCATCAAATGTCCTGTCAGTGTTATTTCTCTGATTTTTTTTTTTTAAATAGTTGGATTTGGCTCATTTACCTAATAAAGCCAAAATAATTTGGCCAGTACATGTCTTAAATCTCCTTTTGTGTTGAAGAAGCCAGGTTGCTTGTCCAGAAATTTCCCACTGCATAAAATCCTTGTCCCTTGTGTTTGCAATAAGTTTGTTACGAAATTTAGGAGCACGAGCCCATTTTTTTTTTTGCTGTATTGGTTTTGCAGAACCGCTTCATGTATTGTGGTGTTGGTGTTTCCATCAAGAGTATGTGATTTCCCATGATCTGGGAAAACATAGGTGGTGTGTACATTAAAGGCCTCTTCCAGCTGGGTTTTCCCTTTGGGCTGTTGTATCTTGTTCCCTTTGGGCTGTTGTATCTTGTTTTTAAGCAAAGTGTATCCTGAAGAACAAATATTTTTTCTTTGAGAATCTTTTTTTCCGGACACAGAGTCTCACTTGGTCGCCCCTGATAGAGTACTGTGACATCACAGCTCGCAGCAACCTCAAACTCTTGAACTCAAGGGATCCTCTTGTCTCAGACTCCCAAGTTATTGGGACTACAGGTGCCCGCCACAATGCCTGGCTATTTTTTAGAGATGAGGTCTCGCTCTTGCTCAAGCTGGTCTTGAATCTGTGATCTCAGGCAATCCATCCTCCTCGGCCTCCCGAGTGCTGGGATTACAGGTGTGAGCCTCCGCGCCTGGCTTTTCTTTGAGAATCTTAAAAATCTATAAATTAATACTGGTAAAACCATGTGCACCACCTTATGAGACTTGTCAGTCTGGTTGCTAATCTACATCTTTAGTTACAGGCTGTGATGGTTCCTAACCCTATGGAACTCCCCCTGCATTGCTTGGGCATTGGGTGAGGGAGGGGTGGGGTCGGAGGTCACTCTGCTCAGGTGTTTCAGAATCACCTACTTAGCCTCACGAAAGTACACGTGTCTGAGCTACAGAGCTATAACTCCCCCCAGTGACTCTTCATTGCACCTGAGGACTGAGAGCCAGTGACCTGGAGTCTCAGACCAGGGGTTCCCTAACTCTGTGTTTCTGAACTATAATTTGTCAACTAAAAATAATTTGTTCTTTATGATACACTTTTTGCTTAAAAACAAGATACAACAGCCCAAATGTGGGGTGTTGTGTCCCCGTAGCGTTTTACTAATACTCAGTGTATTTCCTTAAATGGACTCACTCTTGCGCCTAGTTTAACAGAGAACATTGGTACCACACTCATAAAAACAAGATTCATGCACATAAAAGTATCTGCCTATTAAAATTTAACATATTTGTCATTTATCCTGTTTGGAAAACAGTGTAACACTGTGTAACGTACTGAATTTATTTCAAACATTTGTTCTCTGCTAGTTTACATTTATTAAATATGTTTTATAGCATTTAGTTTTTTGTGTGTTTCATGATTGACAACACACTTTTGACAGTTTCACAAGACTGCCTTTGATCAGATTATTTCATTAACAGGAGTTTTGAGAGAGTATCACATGCAGGTTATTGACAGCAGGGAACTCCATTGCAGAAATGGAAAGTCTGTAAAATTACCTAGTAAGACAAAAATAGTTGTGCTTTTAAATTTTCTTTTTCTGACAGTCTGATACTATGTGTTTCAGAAGTGCCAGAAAAGATACCTGAGTTAAATTCTTTTTCTTGTTTGTGAAGCCATGTAGCTTGCAGTGAAAAGAGGGAAGGCCTTAGTGCTGGACGTGGACGTCTAGGAATCCTTGTGACATATAATTTTGAAAGTTATTTCTTCCGAATCCCAGTTACTTCTTAAGTTGTTTGGGAAAATCAAATGAGATACGTGAAGTTTTGTGTCTAGCCATTGAGTTGAGCAAATGCCTTCCAGAGACTCCTTTGGAGTACTGTACTGTGTGCTCAGACTATGCACAGTCTTATGATTCAGGATGGTGAAGGGATTCCTTTTTAATTAGTTATTGTTTATTTGTCCTGACAGCTGTTGTCCTTGAAAAAAATTGAAATTAATGTGACCAGTCAAAAACTATGTACAGCAGGTCCTCAAATAACATCATTTTGTTATTATATAACATTAATAAGAAAAGAAATCTGATTCCTGGCCAGGGCCACTGTCTGCGTGGAGTTTACACCTAACACTTGTCTGCATGGATTTCCTCTGTGTATGAGATTTCCCCCACATAGGAGTCTGAGTGAGTGTGGGAGTGTGAGTGCCTTGCGGCAGGGAATGGCCTGTCCAGGGTGGTTGCCTGGTGCCTAGAGCTGCCAGGACAGCTCCAACCATTGCCATCCAGAGCTGGAACGTGCAGGTTGGGAAGTGAGCGAAGGAGTGAAGGAATGAACATACTTCCATGTAAAAATCTGTGAAGGCTACAGTAGTACAAACACAGGACAGGAGATGACATAGCCTGGAAGTGTGCAGTAAGCCCTGCCTGCCAGTGTTAGTTTGAGTTTCATGCGGGCAGGGGCTCACTGCACCCACATGCCCACCCGCCTGCCTACCTGCTGATTTGCCGAGAGCTGGGTCATTATCCTGTTTGTTGTTCTTAATCTTTCTGAAATACCATGTATGTTTTTTTTTTTCATTTCTTGAGGCAAGAGTTTCATTTGTCGCCCTCGGTAAAGAGCCATGGCGTCACAGCTCACAGTAACCTCAAACTCTTGGGCTTCAGCGATTCTCTTGCCTTAGCCGACCAAGTAGCTGGGACTACAGGCGCCTGCCACAACACCCGGCTATTTTTTGGTTGTAGTTGTCATTGTTTGGCAGGCCCTGGATCGGGTTCGAACCCGCCACCTCCGGTGTATGTGCCCGGTGCCCTACCCACTGAGCTATGGGCGCCGCCCAATACCATGTATGTTTAACTCAAAATTATTTCTCTGTTAGATATTAGAAGTGTTTGGGTCTTTATTTAGAAATTTGGTGTTTTTTGACCCGCAGTTTGCTGTAGGAACTTTAGTCACTTAACAACTAGCCTGTGGTAAAGTTGGTTTCCTTATGTATCTTTTCAAGTGAAGTTCCCTTTTCCAAAACTTTTTAAGTGAGGACTTACTAGATATAAATTTGGGATTCATCCAAAACTGTATTTACTCTGGAATTCTATTAATTTTTTAATTTTCTTTCTTTCTTTTTTTTTTTTTTGCGGTTTTTGGCTGGGGCTGGGTTTGAACCCGCCACCTCCAGCATATGGGGAGTACCTTTGAGCCACAGGTACCACCCAATTTTTTAATTTTCTTTCATTACTTTATTTGTTTGTTTATTCATGAGACAGGGTCTCACCCTCACTCAGACTGAAGTGTGGCCTCATTGCAGTTCACAGCAGCCTCAAACTTTGGGGTAAAAAATGATCTTCCTACGACAGCCTCCAAACCAGCTGGGACCCACGCCTGGCTGATTATTGTGTGTGTGTGGAGACGGAGCATCGTGCTGTT
>CAUYRH010046026.1:0-10717 GCA_963574655.1 Perodicticus potto
CAATGACGGCTGCAACCAAAAAATGGCCGGGCGTTGTGGCGGGCACCTGTAGTCCCAGCTACTTGGGAGGCGGAGGCAGGAGACTCGCTTGAGCCCAGGAATTGGAGGTTGCTGTGAGCTGTGATGCCACGGCACTCTACCTAGGGTGAGAGCTTGAGGCTCTGTCTCAAAAAAAAAAAAAAAAGAAAGAAATACACTTCACCAGAGAGAATGGGGGAGAAAGGTACTGACCTACATAACTTTGGAAATGAGTAGTTGCTGTTAGAATAAAGACAAAAGAAACAAGCCAAGCATAGTGGCCCATGCCTGTATTCCTAAAACTCTGGGAAGCTGAGGCAAGTGGATCGCTTGAACTCAGGAGTTCGAGACCAGTATGAGCAAGAGTGAGACCCCATCTCTACCAAAAATAGCAAAATTATCCAGGCATGGTGACACAGACCTGTAGTCCTAGCTACTTGGGAGGCTGAGGCAAGAGGGTCACTTGAGCCCAGGAGTTTGAGGTTGCTGTGAGCTATGACGGTATGGCTCTCTATTCAGGGTGACATAGTGAAACGCTGTCTCAAAAAAAAAAAAAAAAAAAAAGACAGAAGAAGCAGCCCATAAGCACTGTACTCTAGTTGTGTTGTTTCCCATGGGAATATATGTTAATTCTGAAGCCACTATATATGTATGTTGAAATTGAACAACTATGTAAATGGATGGCAGGTGGTGGGGCGCCTCATTTCTCACTGAGTGGGAGATTACAGCTAAGCAAAGTGAGGAGGCTGGAAATGATCCATGTGGTAATGGATTAGAGTTGGAGATTTTTACATAAGTATGAGCTCATGTTTAGCTCAACATAGATACAAGTGGATACATGTAGAAATATGCATAGATACATGTATATACACAGGTTAGTATGCTCACATATATTTCTTTGCTCTCTCAGCTATGCGATACTAGAAACAAAATTGCACCCCAGTAGCAACACACACACCTAGCACTCAGATCTTAATTTTTAATGTCATTCTCTGATTTAAGAAACTCTAGATCCTTGGGGAAATGGCTGATTCTAGGCCTAGGGCAGGAAATATACAAGATGAGCCTGGAGCATCTTTTAAAGTAAGAAAATACTAAACATAGATACACATAAACACACGCACACAAACGCTCTAATCATGAGAAACTCTAATCATAAGAGCTCCCAAGGACCAAAGCTAGAAGAATTGGAGTAAAAATAAATAAATAGCATTAAATTATAACCCAAAGTATAAGACATATATGGATTAGTCCATATGGATATAAATAAGTGAATAAATAAACAAGTGGGGAAAATAAATCTTCTATGCAAAATAATTCCAAATGTTTTATGTAGATACTTTACCCTTGGAGGCAAAGCCATTAACTCCTTTGTCCTCAAATATGGGCTGTGCATAGCAACATCCTTCCAAAGAGTACAATATGGAAACGAGGTAGAGAGAAAGAATAACTTTATAGTGGAGAAACCTGACAAAACACACTTCAGCCAGGTGATTAAGATTAACCGAGTGAATTAAGATTAACATCAACAGCGATAAATCATTTTGATGGTGTGTACCCTTGATATTATGTGATTAAAATAGTACTTCATTTTTTTTTTTTTGAGATAGAGTCTTTGTCATCCTCAGTAAAGTACCATGGCATCATAGCTCACAGCAACCTGAAACTCTTGGGCTCAAGTGATTCTCTTGCCTCAGCTTCCCAAGAAGCTGGGACTATTTTTAGAGACGGGGTCCCTCTCTGGCTCAGTCTGGTCCCAAACTGCTGAGGTCAGGTGATCCACCCACCTCGGCCTCCCAGAGTGCTAGGATTGATTTCATGCATGAACTACTGTGCCCAGCTTCACTTTACCTTTTTGGCCTTCCCCAAACCCATAATCTCAGTCTAATCATGAGAAAACATCAGACAAATAGGGACATTCTCTAATACCTGATCAGTGCTTCTCAAAATTATAAAGGTTTTCAGACAAGGAAAATCTAAAAAACTGTCACAGCCAAGAGGAGCCCAGGGAGACATGTAAAAGGCTAAATGTAATATGGTATCCTGAATGGGATCTGAAGCAGAAAAAAAGACATGAGGCAAAATCAAAGAAAATATGAATAAAGTTTGGATTTTAGCTAATAATGATTTATCAATTAGCAAATAATAATGTATCAATGTTGATTCATTAATTGTGACAAATGTGCTATACTAATCTTAGATGTTAGTAGAGGAAACTAAGTACAGGCAGTCCCCAAGTTATGAACAAGATAGATTCTGTAGGTTTGTTAAGTTGAATGTGTATGTAAGGTGGAACAGGTTCATTTACCTATTACCTGTAACAGCCTCCATTCCTAAGTGCAAGTCGTACATTAGTCAGATGTTTGTAACTTGGGGACTTAATTGTAATAGCCACCATTGCTAGTATGAGTTGTCTGGAATTCAGATGGTTATGACCTAGCAACGGCCTGTGTGGAGTACTATCTTTACAACTTTTCTTTAAATTTAAAACTATTGCAAATTTAAAAGTTTTTTTTTTTTTTAAGACAGACTCTCACTTTGTCACCCTCAGTAGAGTGCCATAGTGTCACAGCTCACAGCAACCTCCAGCTCTTGGGTTTAGGTGATTCTCTTGCCTCAGCCTCCTGAGTAGCTAGGACTACAGGCACCCGCCACAATGCCCTGCTATTTTTTGTTGCAGTTTGGCGCAGGCCAGGTTTGAACCTGCCCCCCTTGGTATATGGGGCCAGGACCCTACTCACTGAGCCACAGGCACTGCCCTAAAAGTTTATTTATTTATTTATTTATTTTTGAGACAGAGCCTCAAGCTGTCACCCTGGATAGAGCGCCGTGGCATCACAGCTCACAGCAACCTCCAACTCCTGGGCTCAAGCGAGTCTCTTGCCTCCGCCTCCCAAGTAGCTGGGACCACAGGCGCCCACCACAACGCCCAGCCATTTTTTGGTTGCAGCCGTCATTGTTGTTTGGTGGGCCCGGGCTGGATTAGAACCTGCTGGCTCTGGTGTATATGGCTGGCGCCTTAGCCCGTTGAGCCACAGGTGCTGAGCCAGTAATACATAATTTTAAAAATAAACTTTTAGGCCAGCCACATACACCTGAGCTGGCGGGTTCGAATCCAGCCCGGGCCCGCCAAACAACAATAACAGCTGCAACCAAAAAATGGCCGGGTGTTGTGGTGGGCACCTGTGGTCCCAGCTACTTGGGAGGTGGAGGCAAGAGACTCGCTTGAGCCCAGGAGTTGGAGGTTGCTGTGAGCTGTGATGCCACAGTGCTCTATCCAGGGTTATAGCTTGAGGCTCTGTCTCAAAAAAATAAAATAAAATTATGTGTTACTTTAGACTTCTAGGAATTTATCTTTTAGTGTTAAAGAGATGTGCAAAACTATCTAAAGGCTATTTGTAATATTATGTATAAAAAAATCAATATGACATAAGTATCTAATGAAATATGGTTAACTCAATTATAGGATACAATTTGATTCTGTAGTCATTAAAAATGAAGCTCAAGGCTTGGTGCCTGTAGCTCAGCAACACATACACCGGAGCTCCAGGGTTCAAACCCAGCCTGGGCCTGCCAAACAAAAATGACAACTGCAACCAAAACATAGCTGGAGTTATGGCAGGTGCCTGTCATCCCAGCTACTTGGGAGGCTGAGAATCACTTAAGCCCAACAGTTTGAGGTTGCTATGAGCTGTGATGCCACAGCACTCTACCAAGGTCAACATAATGAGACTCTGTCTCAAAAAAAAAAAAAAAAAAAGGAGCTCAAGCGCTCATATTAAATTTAAAAATCAAAGGTTTGAGACCAGCCTAAGCAAAAGGAAGACCCTCTCCTTAAAAAATAGCTGTGGGTTATAGCGGGCACCTATAGTCCCAGCCACTTAGGAGGCCAAGGCAAGAAGAGTCTGAGGTTGCTATGAGCTATGATGCCATGACACTCTACCAGGGGTGACAAAGTGAGACACTGTCTCAAAATAAATAAATAAATAAATAAATAAATAATTTAAAAATCAAGTTATAAAACAAAAGGTATATAATATTCCCAATACATTATAATGAACAGAGTATTTGTATACACCAAACTTATAAATACCAGACAGAGGTTATCTATGGGTGGTTGGGATAATGGGTGATTTTTTTTTTTTTTTTTGAGGCAGAGCCTCAAGCTGTCACCCTGGATAGAGTGCTGTGGCATCACAGCTCACAGCAACCTCCAACTCCTGGGCTCAAGTGAGTCTCTTGCCTCCGCCTCCCAAGTAGCTGGGACCACAGGCGCCCGCCACAACACCTGGCCATTTTTTGGTTGTAGCCGTCATTGTTGTTTAGCGGGCCCGGGCTGGATTCGAACCGGCCAGCTCAGGTGTACGTGGCTGGTGCCTTAGCCCGTTGAGCCACAGGCGCCGAGCCGATAATAGGTGGTTTTAATGTATTTGTTTTTAATTCTAATAGTAGTAATGTACTACTATGATGATCAGTAAAAAATGAGTAAAAGTGGGGCCAGGCATGGTGGCTCACAGAAGCCAGGGTGGGAGGATAGCTTGAGTTCAGGAGTTCAAGACCAACCTATGCAACAGTGACACTCCATCTTACTAAAAATAGAAAAAATTAGTTGGGCACAGTGATGCATGTCTGTAGTCCTAGCTGCTTGGGAGGCTGAGGCAAGAGGATTGCTTGACACAGGAGTTTAAGGTTGCTGTGAGCTAGGTTAAGGCCATGGCATGCTAGACCAGGTGACAAAGTGAGGCTCTTGTATCAAAAAAAACAAAACCCAGTAAAGATTTTAAGAAAAAAATCACTATAGGTATAAAATCAAGGAGCTGATCAAATGGGATATTTAAGTTAATCATAAATATGGCAGTGCAGGGCCACACCCATGGCTCAGTGGGTAGGGTGCCGGCCCTATACACCGAGACTGGTGGGTTTGAAACCGGCCTGGGCCAGCTAAAATCAACAATGTCAACAACAACAACAACAAAAAATAGCCAGACATTGTGGCGGGCACCTGTAGTCCCAGCTACTTGGGATGCTGAGGCAAGAGAATCGTGTAAGCCCAAGAGTTTGAGGTTGCTGTGAGCTGTGATGCTACAGCACTCTACAGAGGACAGCATAGTGAGACTCTGTCTCAAAAAAATAAATAATAAATAAATAAGGCAGTGTTAAGAAAATTGAGCAGGAATAAATCTTTTTCTGGTAAAGATGATAGATTCACCTATGTATTTGGTTTCAGAAAGCAATAGGAGGAACTTAGCTTAGGTAGAAAATTACTTGCTGAGTCAGTCAGAAACCTTCAATAGGGCTCAGCGCCTGTGGCTCAATGGGCAAAGGCGCCAGCCACATACCCATGAGCTGGAGAGTTCAAACCCAGCCCGGGCCCGCCAAACAACAATGACAGCTGCAACCAAAAAATGCCTGGGCATTGTGGCGAATGCCTGTAGTCCCAGCTACTTGGGAGGCGGAGGCAGGAGACTCGCTTGAGCCCAGGAATTGGAGGGTGCCGTGAGCTGTGATACTATGGCACTCTATCCAGGGTGACAGCTTGAGGCTCTGTCTCAAAAAAAAAAAAGAAAGAAAGAAACCTTCAAGAGAAACATATTGAACAGAAACATAGATCAATGTCTCTAATGTAACTGGAAATAATAAATTTCTTTCTTTCTTTTTTTTTTTTTTTGTAGAGACAGAGTCTCATTTTATCACCCTCGGTAGAGTGCTGTGGCATCACATAGCTCACAGCAACCTCCAACTCCTGGGCTTACGTGATTCTCTTGCCTCAGCCTCCCGAGTAGCTGGGACTACAGGTGCCTGCCGCAACACCCGGCTATTTTTCTGCTTTTGCAGTTTGTCCAAGGCCAGGTTTGAACCTGCCACCTTCGGTATATGGGGCCGGCGCCCTACTCGATGAGCCACAGGCGCCGCCCCAGAAATAAATTTCTTGAAGATATCAAGTTGCAGCCTTAATTTTTGTAAAAGGTAAACTTCTCTCAGCAGAAAGGTCATATTGGTTCGCAATGGAGATTAAACCATTCTTCTCCCAGATGAGTCCTTGGTGAATATTTTTGTGTATTGCCTCCACTGGAAGATGTATATTGGAAATATGACTGCTAGCAGCAATTCTGGTGAGCTTTTCTCCCCTTCGTACTAATTAAAAGGAAAAGTCACCTTTTCCTTTCCTTGAAATCCTGAGGATTTCATCTCAGATACCCTTGTCCACAGTTGTACAAGCTCTTTGATAAGAATAGGATTCTAAGAACCTGCAATCCATAGATATCCCTTAGAGACATCCAGAACCTTACCTGTGTGCATTACAATGAACCCCTCTGCCTCGCCTATCCCATACTTGGGAAACCTGAGTTTCCTCTTCCACATGTACTCTTACTCACTGCAATTTGCCCACTTTTTCTAGAAGCTCTTCTTGGCTGGTACCACGTCCTTTTGCCTTTTGCAACAGACTTTGGGAGTTCCCAGGACTGGTGAAAGTTTGGGATCTTACGGTCTGAACCCTTCCCTAATGAGAGACTATCATCCCTAATAAGCAAGAATCAGCTTATTTTACAGGTTATGATGGCCTGGCATTTAGTGAATTAGCACTTTTAAGTCAGAAGGACCCTTAAGGAATTCTCCAGTTTTTCACACTCCTCTTTTAATATAGGAATAAATAGAGTAGTGGGCATGAGGGTTAATATATCCCAGGAAAATCTGAGACGACTTACATGACCCCATCCATCACCCTCTGATGTTTCCTGTGAGAATCAGAAGTACCTCATTGCTTATCTAAGTGAGGAGGTAACAAGCCCAGGACTCCAATTTTAGGAGTAATTTTGTCTTTTAAGTGAGAACTGAGTCACTCTGAAAGCTGGTGTTGGAGGCTCTTGTGGAGTGTTTGAACTCAGTTCAATTTGCCACACCCCTTGCTCATCAAGGCAGGCCCATAAATCAGGAGATGCAGCATGACATTCACCTGTAGGGCAGGTAACAGTGCCACCTACCAGATGTTCTTCCCCAAGAAAGTGGCTATGCCCCAAAAGGACGCCTCTAAGAAGTCTAGTTGAGACATGATGAGTCTGATACAAGAAACAAAAGCTATTAAGAAAAAAACTATGCTTGGGAATCTACTCTGAAACTTTTCACCTAGAAGGCCTTCTCTTAGATCCTGGCGTTAGCATAATTAGTAGCAAGATAAACAAGCAAACAAACAGCCAAAGTTGGACTTCTCCAGCAGAGATGTATTAGATGTAAAAGTTTGTCAGTTGAAAATAATTGTTTCACCATTATAGTTATGTAGGATGCCTGTCTTGAGAGTGGGAGGCCTGTCAATAGCCTCTGAAGTTTAGTTCAAGCCCTAACCTAGACTATCACAATGCCTCTGCCCATAAACTGGGAAGGTTTTTTTAATCAAGATTGAGCCATACTATAAAGTCCAAAGAAAACAGCAACACTCGGCTTGGCACCTGTAGCACAGTGGTTACAATGCCAGCCACATACACCCAGGCTGGCAGGTTCAAACCCAGCCCGGGCCAGCTAAACAACAATGACAACTGCAAAAAAAAAAAAAAAAATAGCCGAGAATTGTGGTGGGTGCCTGTAGTCCCAGCTACTTGGGAGGCTGAGGCAAGAGAATCACTTAAGCCCAAGAGTTAGAGGTTGCTGTGAGCTGTGATGCCACAGGACTCTACCAAGGGTGACATAATGAGACTCTGTCTCAAAAAGAATAGAAAAGAGGCTCGGCGCCTGTGGCTCAACGGGCTAAAGGCGCCAGCCACGTACACCTAAGCTGGTGGGTTCAAATCCAGCCCGGGCCGCCAAACAACAATAACGGCTGCAACCAAAAAATGGCCGGGCGTTGTGGCGGGCGCCTGTAGTCCCAGCTCTTGGGAGGCAGAGGCAAGAGACTCGCTTGAGCCCAGGAATTGGAGGTTGCTGTGAGCTGTGATGCCACAGCACTCTATCCAGGGTCACAGCTTGAGACTTTGTCTCAAAAAAAAAAAAAAAAGAATAGAAAAGAAAAGAAAACAGCAACACTATTCTAAGTGCCAGGGATTTCATATCAATATTAGGATTCCTGGAGAGTGACTAAAGGATTCAGAAAAAAAAATTTTTTTTGAGACAGTCTCACTTTGTCGCTCTTGGTAGAGTGCTGTAGTGTCACAGCTCACAGCAACCTCAAACTCTTGGACTTAAGCTATTCTCTTGCCTCAGCCTCCCAAGTAGCTGGGACTACAGGCGCCCACCACAATGCCTGGCTATTTTTTGTTGTTGTAGTTGTCGTCGTTGTTTGGCAGGCCTGGCCTGGGTTCAAACTTGCAGCTGCGGTGTATGTGGCTGACGCCCTAGCCACTGAGCTACAGGTGCCAAGCCAGGATTCAGAAATATTTTAAAAACCCTTAGAGTACTAGGTAGACCATTATTCAGAACTTGGTAATCTCATGCCCAAGAATTTTTTTTTTTAAACAGAATCTCACTCTGTTGCCCTGCATAGAGTGCCTTGGCATCATAGCTCACAGCAATGTCCAACTCTAGGGCTCAAGTGATCCTCTTACCTCAGCCTCCAAGTAGCTGAGACTACAAGCACTTGCTACAATGCCCAGCTAGTTTTTCTATTTTTAGTAAAGATAGGGTCTTCTCTTGCTCAAACTGGTCTCAACTCCTGAGCTCAAGCAATCCACCCACCTTGGCCTCTCAGAGTACTAGGATTACAGGTGTAAGACACTGTGCCTGGACGTGTTCGGAAATTTTTTAAGTATAATTTTCGGCCAGTCATGATGACTCACATCTGTAATTCTAGCATTCTGAGAGGCTGAGGCAGGAGGATCACTTGAGTTCAGAGGTTTGAGACCAGCCTGCACAAAAGAGAGACCCATCTGTAGTAAAAATAAAAAAGTTAGCTGGGTGTTGTGGCAGGCACCTGTAAATCTCAGCTACTCAAGAGGCTGAGGAAAAGGATCTCTTGAGCCCAGGAGTTTGAGGTTGCTGACACCATGGTACTTTAGCCTGGGCAATAGAGTGAGACTCTTGTCTCCAAAAAAAAAAAAAAATTAATCAATTAAAGGGCACTTTTTTGTTTTTGAGACAGAGGCTCTCTCTATCTCCCTAGGTAGAGTACCATGGTGTCATCATAGCTCACAGCAATCTCAAACTCCCAGGCCCAAGCTGTCCTCCCTCCTCAGTTTTAAAGTGCACTTTTCAACTTGTGAATCAAAGAAGAAATAAGCAGAAATTAGAAAATACTCAGAAATAAATGGTAGGGTGGCACCTGTGGCTCAAAGGAGTAGGGCGCCGGCCCCATATGCCAGAGGTGGTGGGTTCAAACCCAGCCCTGGCCAAAAACTGAAAAAATAAATAAATAAATAAATAAATAAATGATAAAGAGAATATTATGTATCAGAATTTGTGGGATACAACTAAAATAATACTTAAGAAATTTATAGCAGTAGTGCTTACTTTAGGAAATGACTAAGCCTCATTAAGGAGCTAAAAAGCCAGAAAAACAATAATAAACATGAAGAAATGGAAGGAAGGAAATAAAAGGGCAGAAATTAATGAAGTAGAAAACATTCAGTAGAGAAGATCAACAAAACCAAAAGTTGGTTATCTGATAAGGCTAATAATTAAAGAGACCAACATGCAAGAATAACCAAGAACAAAAACAGAGAATGCATAAATAATATTAAACAGGATAAGGGAAACATATCTAAATGCACTACAGAGATTTAACAAATAAGGGGTATAATAACTATATGTCAATAAATATGAAAACTTTGATAAAATGAATGAATATATTCCTGGAAAAATACAATCACCAAAACTAGCTAAAGAAATAAAGAGCCTAGCCGGGCACGATGGCTCATGCCTATAATCCCAGCACTTGGAAGGCTGAGGTGGGTTGATTGCCTGAACTCACAGGTTTGAGAACAACCTGAGCCAGAGCGAGACCCCATCTCTAAAAAATAACCGGGCGTTGTGGTGAGCCCTATAGTCCCAGCTACTTGGGAGGCTGAGGCAAGAGGATCACCTGAACCCAAGAGTTTGAGGTTGCTATCGAACTAAGATGCCACAGCACTCTACCAAGGCTGATCAAGTGCTACTTGGGAGGCTGAGGCAAGAGGATCACCTGAACCCAAGAGTTTGAGGTTGCTGTGAACTAAGATGCCACAGCACTCTACCAAGGCTGATCAAGTGAGACTCTGCCTCAAAAAAAAAAAAAAGAAAGAAAGAGCCTGAAAATTTAAAAATGTAAATCAACTTAAGCTTTCCACAAAACAAGCTCCAGGCGCCAATGGTTTCACCAGTGAATTCTTAGAGTCAATAGAAAAATGGATCAAAGGGGCGGTGCCTGTGATTCAGTGAGTAGGGCGCTGGCCCCATATACCGAGGGTGGCGGGTTCAAACCTAGCTCCAGCCAAACTGCAACAAAAAATAGCTGGGTGTTGTGGTGGGCACCTATAGTCCCACCTATTTGGGAGGCTAAGGCAAGAGAATCGCCTAAGCCCAAGAGCTGGAGGTTGCTGTGAGCTGTGACGCCACGGCACTCTACCGAGGGTGACAAAGTGAAACTCTGTCTCTTAAAAAAAAAAAGAAAAAGGAAAGAAAAATGGATCATTGAACTGTGGTAGAGAGCGACACAGCAATGAAAACAAACTACAACTACATGCATCAACATGATTGACTCACGAAACAATGCTGAGTGAAAGAAGCAGTCACAGAA
>CAUYRH010046027.1:0-11721 GCA_963574655.1 Perodicticus potto
ACTACAAGAAACTGTACTCTCAGAAATATGAAAATCTGAAGGAAATTGACCAATACTTGGAAGCACGCCACCTACCAAGACATAGCCAGAACCAAGTGGAAATGTTAAACAGGCCTATATCAAGTTCTGAAATAGCATCAACAACACAGAATCTCCCTAAAAAGAAAAGCCTGGGACCGGATGGCTTCATGTCAGAATTCTACCAAACCTTCAAACAGGAACTAGTATCTATATTACTAAAGCTCTTCCAAAATATAGAAAAAGGAATACTACCCAATAAATTCTGTGAAGCAAACATCACCTTGATCCCTAAACCAGGGAAAGACCCAATGAGAAAAGAAAATTATAGACCAATATCACTAATGAATATTGATGCAAAAATATTCAACAAGATCCTAGCAAACAGAATCCAGCAACACATCAAACAAATTATACACTATGACCAAGTGGGCTTTATCCCAGGATCTCAAGGTTGGTTCAATATACGTAAATCTATAAATGTAATTGAGCACATAAACAAATTAAAAAATAAAGACCATATGATTCTCTCAATTGATGCAGAAAAAGCTTTTGACATTATCCAGCATCCTTTCATGATTAGAACACTTAAAAAAATTGGTATGGTAGGGACATTTCTTAAACTAATAGAGGCCATCTACAGCCAACCCACAGCCAATATCATATTGAATGGAGTTAAATTGAAGTCATTTCCACTTACATCAGGAACCAGGCAAGGTTGCCCATTATATCCTCTGCTCTTCAACATTGTAATGGAAGTTTTACCCATTGCAATCAGGGAAGAAAAGGCGATCAAGGGTATCCACATAGGGTCAGAAGAGATTAAACTTTCACTCTTCAAAGAAGATATGATTATATATCTGGAAAACACCAGGGATTCTACTACAAAACTTTTAGAAGTGATCAAAGAACACAGCAGTGTCAGGCTACAAAATCAATACTCATAAATCTGTATCCTTTATATACACCAACAATAACCAAGCTGAAAAAACAGTCAAGGACTCTATTCCTTTCACAGTAGTGCCAAAGAAGATGAAATATTTTGGAGTCTACCTAACAAAGGATGTGAAAGATCTCTATAAGGAGAACTATGAAACTCTAAGAAAAGAAATAGATGAAATGTCAACAAATGGAAAAACATACCATGCTCATGGTTGCGAAGAATCAACATTTTTAAAATGTCCATACTAGCCAAAGCAATATACAATTTTGGTGCAATTCATATTAAAGCTTCATGGTCATATTTTAAAGATCTTGAAAAAATAATACATAGTTTTATATGGAATCAGAAAAAACTTCAAATAGCCAAGACATTGCTTAGAAATAAAAACAAAGCAGGAGGAATCACGCTATGAGACCTAAGACTGTACTATAAATCGATAGTGTCAAAACAGTATGGTACTGGAGCAAAAACAGAGAGGTAGATGTTTGGAACAGAATAGAGAACCAAGAGATGAACCCAGCTACTTACCGCTATTTGATCATTGACAAGCCAATTAATAACATTCATTGGGGAAAAGACTCCCTATTTAACAAATGGTGCTGGGAGAACTGACTGGCAACCTGTAGAAGACTGAAATTGAACCTACACCTTTCACCACTAATGAAGATATACTCACACTGGATTAAAGATTTAAACTTAAGATATGAAACTATAAAAATACTAGAAGAGGATGCAGGGAAAACTCTTGAAAGAATTGGCCTGGGCGAATAGTTTCTGAGGAGGACCCCCAAGGCAACTGAAGCAGTATCAAAAATATACCACTGGGACCTGATGAAACTAAAAAGCTTCTGCATGGCTAAGAACACAGCAAGTCTAGCATACAGACAGCCCTCAGAATGGGAGAAAATATTTGCAGGTTATGCCTCCGAGAAAGGTTAAATAACCAGAATACACAGAGAACTCAAATGTATTAGCAAGAAAAGAACAAGTGATCCCATCTCACAATGGGCAAAGGAGTTGAAGAGAAACTTCTCTAAAGAACACAGGCACAGGGCCTACAGACACATAAAAAAATGCTCACCATCCTTAATCATCAGAGATATGCAAATCAAAACTACCTTGAGATATCATCTAACTCCAGTAAGATTAGCCCACATAACAAAATACCAAAACCAGAGATGTTGGCGTGGATGTAGAGAAAAGGGAACTCGTCTACATTGCTGGTGGGAATGCAAAGTAATGCATTCCTTTTGGAAAGACGTTTGGAGAATACTCATAGATCTAAAAATAGACCTGCCATTTGATCCTATAATTCCTTTACTTGGTATATACCCAGAAGATCAAAAATCACATTATAACAATAATATCTGCATCAGAATATTTATTGCAGCCCAATTCATAATTGCTAAGTCGTGGAAGAAGCCCAAGTTCCCATCGACCCATGAATGGATTAATAAATTGTGGTACATGTATACCATGGAATATTACGTATCCTTGAAAGATGAAGACTTTACCTCTTCATGTTTACATGGATGGAGCGGGAACACATTTTTCTTAGCAAAGTATCTCAAGAATGGAAGAAAAAGTATCCAATGTATTCAGCCCTACTATGAAGCTAAGTTATAGCTTTCATATGAAGGCTATAACCCAATTATAGCACAAGAATATGGGGAAAGTGGCAAGTGAGGGGAGGGGAGGAGAGGAGGAGGTTTGGTGGAGAGAGGGTACATGGTGGAATCACACTTATGGTGCATCTTAGAAGGGTACAGGTGAAACCTACTAAATGCAGATTAAAAATGTTTTCATACAATAAACGAGAAAATCCCATGAAGATTATGTCAAACAGTTGGATGAAAATATTTCAGATTGTATATACAGTCAGCACATTGTACCCCATGAATGCACTAATGTACACAGCTATGATCTAAAAAATAAATAAATTAATTAATTAAAAAAAAAAGAATTTTTCTGTCTTTAATTAACTAGCAAAATCACCAAACACACTCTCCTTTCCCCTTGCTTTGAAGTGCCACCTTTTATATATACAGGTCTGCTTATTCTATTTCACATCTATTTGTCAGTTGTTGGATCAGACCCACACTATCAATTACTTAACTTTATAATAAGACTTAACAGATGGAATCATCTACCTCATTTTTATTTTTGTATTTATTTCAACTCTTATTGCCTTTGCTGGTTAGATTTCCCTATAAATTTTCAAATAAGCTTATCAAGATCTACAGCACCCATTATATTTTTATTAAATTGTACATAATTAAGGTATAGAAAAGTTTGGGGGGAAAATGTCACTTTTATAGTTCTGAATCTATCCAATCCATAAACATGTTATGTCTCTTCATTTTTAGATCTTCTTTATGTTATTCAATAAGGTTCTGAAGTTTTCTGTGTCTTACATCTCTGTGTAATATTTATTCTAATTATTTGGAATATTATAAGTACTTATAATATCTGACATTTTTATGCCAACGTAAATGAGATCTCTTTTAAAATTTCATTTTCTAAAGATAAAAATTTCTAAAATTTTCTAAAATTTCTTATTACTTTTATATAGAAAATGCAATTGAGTTTGTATACTGAATTTATATCCAGTTATTCTTGTATACACAGTCATTTTATAATTTCTCAGTAGAATCTTCTTAACTTTGTATATACGTGTTAATAATCATACCTCAGGAAGATAAAAGTTTCTTCCTTGTCAAACCTTATCATTTGTTAATCTTTCCCCATTACACTGGAGAGGATCTCCAGTAAAACTTTATAAATGTAGTAATGTTGCATATAAAAAGTTAAAGAGGGTGGCGCCTGTGACTCAAAGGAGTAAGGCGCCGGCCCCATATGCCGGAGGTGGTGGGTTCAAACTCAGCCCCAGCCAAAAACTTCAAAAAGAAAAACATACTACTATGGATGATATTTGCTGTAGGTGTCATGTAGGCAATATTCCACTCCTATTTCTAGTGTGCTAGAAAATTCTAATAAAATCTTAAATGCATGTTTAATTTTATTAAATGTTCTTTTCTCTTTTTGCTCACCTTTTCTCCTTTTCTCTCAGTTTCCTCCTTTTCTCATCTATTCCTACCCTTATCTGAGTTATAGTTGTCTTTAGTGTGTTTATCAATCAGTTTCAGAGAGCTAGATAATTATCTGTGGTAGTTTAAAATATGTCCATAGATTCTTTGAATGATTTCAAAAGATGAGGCCTAATTCCCCTTCCCTTGAATGTGGATTTGATTTAGTGATGTGTGTTACTTTACACTGTAGTTAATCATGGGCACTGTAGCTTTCTCCTCCCTCACTACCCCCATTCCCTGCCTACAACAGGAGTTGCTTGTTCTTGAAGAATCCAAATACGCTATTATAAAGATATGGAAGCAGGGCCAGGTGTAGTGGCTCATTCCTGTAATCCTAGTGCTGTGTGGGTGGCTAAGGTAGGTGGATTGCTTGAGCTCTGGAGTTCGAGACCAGTTTTAGCAAGAGTGAGACCCCATCTCTACTACAAAAAATAGAAAAACTAGCCAAGATGTGTTAGCAGGTCCTGCAGTCCCAGCAACTTGAGAGGCTGAGGCAAGAGGGTCTCTTGAGCTCAAGAATTTGAGGTTACTATGCACTATGATGATGCCATGACACTCTACCTTGGGTAACAGAGTGAAACTCTGTCTCAAAAAAGAAAAGATATAGAAACAGCATTATTATAGAAAAACTCATAAGGCCAACAGCCAATGAGGAAGTAAAGGAACTGAAACCTCCTATTAACAACCATGAGAATGAGACATCTTAGAAATACGCTTCAGCCAAATCAAGGCTTCAGCTTTGGTCAACATTTTGCCTAGAACCTTCTAAACTACAAAACCTTCTAGCAAGCTGTTGCAAATTCCTGATCAATATAGCTATGGGACAATAAAAGCCACTAAGTTTTAGAGTAACTTGTTATTCAGCAATAGCTAACTAATATGGATTTTGGTATCTGGAAGAGGGGTACTGACCTAAAGAAATACCTAAAATGTATGAGTGGTTCTGGAAACTTGCAGTGGGCATGAGTTGAAAGAACTTTGAGGAATTTGTTAATGGAAGCTTGAAGAATCTTAAAGAAAGTATTTGTGTAAATATGGTGGCATTTGAAGGGACTGCTGGTAAGGTTTAAAGTAAAGTGAATGGGCTTGGTGCCTATAGCTCAAGGGGCTAAGGCACCAGCCACATACACCAGAGCTGGAGGGTTCGAATCCAGCCCGGGCCCGCCAAACAACAATGACAACTACAACCAAACAACCAAAAAATAGCTGGGCACCTGTAGTCCCAGCTCCTTGGGAGGCTGAGACAAGAGAATCCCCTATGCCCAAGAGTTTGAGCTTGCTGTGAGCTGTGTTGCCATGACACTCTACCCAGGGCGACAGCTTGAGCCTCTGTCTCAAAAAAATAAAAATAAAAATAAAGTGAATGCACAAGAATGTTCATAGCAGCGTTATTCATAAAAGCCAAGAAAAAAAAACAAACTCAAATGTAGTTCAAGTGATTAGTGGATAAACAAAATGTGGTATATCCGTACAATGGGATATAATTGATATCTCATTGATAAAGTACTGAAGTATTGATACATGATACTACATGGATAAACCTTGAAAACATTATGCTAATTAAAAGAGCTAGCACAAAAAACCTAACTAATGCAAGCTGTTAATAATCAGTGAAACTGGGCGGCGCCTGTGGCTCATCGAGTAGGGTGCCGGCCCCATATACTGAAGGTGGCGGGTTCAAACCTGACCTCGGCCGAACTGCAAAAACAGAAAAATAGCTGGGCGTTGTGGCGGGCGCCTGTAGTCCCAGCTGTTCGGGAGGCTGAGGCAAGAGAATCGCCTAAGCCCAGGAGTTGAAGGTTGCTGTGAGCTGTGTGATGCCATGGCACTCTACCGAGGGCGATAAAGTGAGACTCTGTCTCTACAAAAAAAAAAAAATAATAATCAGTGAAACTGTAAGGGATGGAAGAATGGAGGGTATGAGAGAACTCATTGTACTTTCTGTATCATTTTTCTATAAATCTAAACTTCTCTAAAAAAATTAAGTCTACCAATTTCAAAAGATAATACCAATACAGGAAAATATATAAATATACATATTTATATAAAAATATAAAATACTTAGGGAGAAATCTGATAAATATATGTAAGACTCCTTCACTGAAAACTATGAAACAGTGCTCAGAGAAAATAAAGATGATCTTAATAAATGGAAAGATATAACATATTCATGGGTGGTAATGTACAATACTATTAAGATGTCAATTTTCTTTAAATTGCCTTATAAACTCAATGTAATTCCATCAGTTTTATTTTTAGGCGTAGAAACTAGCAAGTTGATCCTAAAATCATATAGAAATGTAGAGAACTTAGAATACACAAAACAAAAAGAATTCTGGTGTACTTATACTTAACTTTCATGACATTATAAAACTATAGTGATAAAGACAATGTAGTATTGGTGTAAAGAAAGATAAATACAGTAGAACTTCCATAGTTGACTGTCTCTCTATATTAACTTTCTCCTTAAGTTGATCTAATTTTTATACACTGGATATGTACCACATGTATGTATCAGTAAAGCAGGCCTAGTTTCTCCATTATTTTGATGAGTTTGTTATAGTTCCTTGGGTGATCAATTTATAGGAGTTCTACTGTATTTATATAACTTTTATATATTAATGTTAATATATTTTTATAAATTTAGGGTAGCCCAGTGTAATGTCCTAGAGAGGCCTTCACATTTACTCACTTTCTCACTGACTCTCCCAAAGCAACTTCCAGTCCTGTGGACTTCATTTATAGGAAATGCCCTCCACAAGTATATAATTTTTTATCTTTTATTTCATGTTTTTATTACACTTCTAAACTATTCTATGTTTACATACATGGATAGATTATATTCCAACTGCCTATAGTATTCAATACAGTAACATATTGTACAGGTTTGTAGCCTAGGAACAATACATTATAACATACAGTTTAGGAATGTGGTAGGCTATAACATCTAGGTTTGTGTAAGTACAGTCTATGATGTTTGTACAACAGTATTACCTAACAACACATTTCTTGGAATGCATATCCATCATTAAGTGAATTATGACAGTATATACAAACATTAACTCAAAATGGATCAGATACTTCAATGTAAAATCTTAACTATAAAAATTCTAGAAAAATACATAGAAAGGCACCTTTAGCTCAGTAGCTAGGGTGCCAGCCATGTACACTGGAGCTGGCAGGTCTGAATCCAGCCCCAGCCCGGGCCTGCCAAACAACAATGACAATTAGAACAACAACAACAAAATAGCCAGGTGTGTGACAGATGCCTGTAATCCCAGTTACTTGGGTGGCTGAGGCGAGAGAATTACTTAAGCCCAAGAGTTTGAGGTTGCTCTGAGCTGTGACGCCATGGCCCTCTACCGAGTGCGACATAGGGAGACTTTGTCTCAAAAACAAACAACAAAAAAACACACATAGAATATTCTTTGTGACTTTAGGCTGGGCAAAGATTTCATAGATCCAAAAATTCAATCAAAAAATGAAAGAAGTTGATAAATTAGACTTCCTCAAATTTAAAAGGTTTGTTTTTTTGAAAGACGCTGTTAACTGAATAAAAAAATAACCCATGGTTTAAGGGAAAATATTTACAATTTATATAACTGATAAAGGACTTGGATTCACAGTATATAAAGAACCCTGAAAATTTAATAACAAATAACAATTAAAAATGGGCAGAAGATTTGAATAGACCCTGTACCAAAGAACATATACAGATGGCAAGTAAGAACATAAACCAATGCTCAACATCATTATTAAATAGAGAAATACAAATTAAAACCATGAAGTGACTCTGCGAACTATAAGAATGGCTAAAATTAGAGTGGTCATACAGACTGTTAACAAGGATATGGGGTAACTAGATGTCTCATGTACTATTGGTGAGAATGTAAAACGGTACGAGTTTGGAAAACAGCTCAGAAACTTTTTTTTTTTTTTTTTAGAAACTTTTTAGAAGTTAAACATAGAGCTATCATGTGAGGTAACTATTTCACTTCTAGATACATGCCCCTCAAAACAAAGGCATATGGCTATAAAAAAATCTGTGGTATATCTATACAATGAATACTACTTAGCAATAAAAGGAGTAAACTACTGGCATACACAACATGAACAAATTTAAAAATACCTATGCTGAATAAAAAGAGACCAAAAAATATACAGTGTCAAGATTCCATTTAAAGAAGACTCCAGAAGATACAAACTATGTTTCAGTGATAGAAAGACTTTCGTGGTTGCCATGGGGCTGGAGAGGGGGATTACCAAGGGATGGGATGAGAACATGTTGGGCCTTGAAAGATATGTTCACTATCTTGATTGTGGTGACAGTTTCACAGGCATATACAATGTCAAAACATGTCTAATGGTTCACTTTAAATTACTCCTCAATAAACCTATTAAAAATTTTTTGTCTGTGTTCAAAGTACTGTTTGTGGATTCTAGCCCTTGACTAGGTCCTTTCTGATACACAACAATATATCACATTGTCCTGTTTTATGTTACTTTCATAGCTCTTATTATCTGAAATTACTTTGTTAAATATTTATGCATCTGTGCTCTTCATATTATTGTAGATTCATATTAAAAATTATCTTAGGATTTCTTCATCCTCACTCTTTTTCTTTGGCTTATAATTTATATATTAATAATTATTCATTTAAACAAAAGTCAATTTTGTTTACTCCTTCAGTGAATGTTTTTTAAATACCTATTATTTTGCCACTGTACCAGGTACCAGGCATACAGAGATGAATCTGTGACTTCTGGCCTGCGGGGCACCCTTCCAACTACTGTTCTACTTCCTACCCTTCATTATGCAGAGAAACTTACTCATCTCTCAAAGCTTGGCTCACATACTTGGCTTTTCCTGACCAAATGGATTACTGCCTATTTGGTCCTTCCTAGGATTCTGTTTATGTTATATAATGGAATCAGCTAGTTTTCTCTGCAAATTCAGTCCCCCCTTTTACTTTTTACTGAAAGAACCAACCCCACATTCCTCTTTCTTGACATTGTTAGACAGGCACTTGGACACCCAATTGGAGACTGTATTTCCTAACCCTTTTTACAGCTCACTATGGTCACAAGACTTCAGATATGACTTGTATGAAAGTGCTGTGTGCAGTTTTGGAGTCGACTCCTCAAAGATGAGGTCACTTTATCAAGTACTTGCTCTTTCTCTTTCCCTACTGCTGAAATGCAGGCATGGAAGTGGGCCAGGCTTAATCATGTAGAGAATGATAACAGGAGATGGCAGAAAACAAAATGAGAAAAACTTGGGTCCTTGAATGACCTGCTGGTCCTGAAGGGTTCATCCCTAGACTGTTATATATTAGAGAAATAATTTCCAGTGTTGTTTAAACACAGTATTTTCTGAATCTTTGTCTGTCTGTTGCCCCTCTTTTTTAACAACTTCTTCTGTAGCTAATACAACTAGCACTGTTAATAGAAGCTTCCCTTATGGCACTCCTTGTATATAGCAAGTAGGTTTCTTTCTCTGTATTAGAAGAACATCTGGAAAAAACAAGTGACAGATGTCTAACATTACAAAAGCAAATCAATCTTCTAGTTACCTACTATGCATAAAGGACTAAGAAGTTACACTGCTGGTCATTTTAATTACTGTAATTCAGTTCTAAAAGCTGTTTTCTATTTTACTGTTTTCTGCTCTTCATTATTCTCTTCCTTCTACTTCATTAAGCTAATTTTGCCTGTTGTTATTTTAAGTTTCTTTTCATGGGGAATTTCTATAGTAATTTCCTGAAATATTTGTATCTAAAGCTATAACTTTGCTTCTTAGTACTGCTTTAGCAACATTAACTTGCTTGGAAATCAGTAACTCTTGAAAATCAATTGTTGCTAATTCCTAGCAACTGTATCATGTCAGAAAATACAGTCTGTATGAAAACAATCCTCTGAAAAAATTTTAACTTACTTTATGGTCCATTGCATGGTCACTTTCTATAAATGTTTCAGGAGTGCTAGAATAGAATGTGTATCCTGAAGCTGTTAAGTATAATACTCTCTTAATGCGTATTATATAAAGTTTGTTAACTTTGTGATCCAAATCTTGTACATTTTTGTTAATTTGTTTACATAATTATTTCATCAGTTAAATGCAGACACTGTATTAAAATCTCCCAAGGTGGGGAGGAGCGAAGATGGCGGTCTGTAGCCAGCTTTCTGCAGACGCTCCCATCCAGAAGGAGAGTTAAAGGACAGAAATTTAGCAAGAAAGCCAACGGTTTGGAACTGAGCCAAAAGAGAAGGTCTAAGAATGCACATCAACCCAGCTGGACCGACCTGCGACCCCAAGGATACAAATAAAAGGTACAGAGCACATCACCAAGCGGACGGGAGTTCCCCTCCCCCATGAGAGCTGCTTACAGTATACACCATACCTCCATACAAACAAGCAAGTAGAGTTCAGTCATCCTCCCACTCTACCCCATGGGGGAGACGCTCTAAAAACTGGACCTCCTTCCCCTACTAGGGTGCCGCAGCACTCTCCTGCCAGGCATAAAACTGTATAAAAACTGTATATATTCTCTACCTGCAAGTTGGAACTCTCGGCACTCCCTTCCACTCTCACCCTGAAGTCTGGAGGTCTGTCCCCCACGGAGTCCAGATTCTTGGACACTTTCTCGAGGGGTGTGGACAGGGCATGGGGTGTTGCCTGTCTGTGCCGTTTTCCCGGCTCGGGAGCGGTGAGAGGAAAGTGAGCCAAGAGGTGGCCGAAGTGGAGAAGCGGTTCCCTGAGGCACCAAGCCACAGCACTGAGAAAGCTTTGCCAAAGTTCGGCCGGCCGCACCTGGCCTTCAGGGGATGACAGCTGAGACAAAGGGCTGAATCTCACAGACTGAATCAGGACTATTAGCAGCCCAGCTTCTCTTCCACAGGGCAGATAGTCTGCAAACTTGTTCTGTTCTATCAGCTTTTTCATCTACTTTACATCAATCAGGGACAAGGCTGGAACTGAGTGAATCACACCAGCCCCTATCAAGTACCCAGGTTGTCGGGCCTCATCTCCCCCTTGCCAACACCAACATAACTGGTGGACTGGCTGAGGAGCCCCAGAGCCCCGTGTGACCTAGGCAGGTGTAAACCTCTAGAGCATCTGCTCATTGGAGGGAACTGGATCACAGCCTTGCAGGGTTACCCGAGACTGGGTGTGACAGAGGGGCAAGGTGGGGAAGGAGGCATCAACCTTCCCAGGCTAATGTACTGGCTGGGGGGGCCCTCCTGAGCTCACAGAATCCTGGAGTGAGTTATACTAAAGCTGCCAGCAGACTCCTAATATCTAGTCGCCAGAGACTTTGCAACTCTTTGATTTGAGGTTGGTACTGGCTGGGAAAATTGATTGGGACCTCTTCATCTGGGCCAATCACTCGAGGACTTTCCAACGTTGGACACTGGGTGTGTGGTAGTGGGAAGGTTTGATTTTCCTTTTCCAATTGTTGTGGAATTGTTGTGGTGGCGTGGTGACCTAACTACTGGTATTTCTTCACAGCTGAGATTCCAACACAGAATAACCGATCCTCTAGGGTAAGACAGAGACTAGCTGAAGATAAGACAGAGTCACTTAACCCCACCACATCAAGAAGGCCTCCAGTTTCCGCAGGCAGTAGCAAAGTATGGGTTGGCAAAACTCTAGGGGAAAAGGTACAAACA
>CAUYRH010046030.1:0-15427 GCA_963574655.1 Perodicticus potto
ATTTTTCTTGAGAAAGAGAAAACAATCTATTAAAGTCTGTTGTAGAGATCAATTTGTTTTTCAATATGGAAGATTTACTTGAGATACATTAAGATCCTGTATCCTAAGATGCTAAGACCCATAAAAGATGTGTAAAATCTAGTTAGTTTTGTACCCCTTGATTGCACTAATGTACACAGCTATGATTGAATAATAGTAAAATTAAAAAATATTTCATTTTGGGATTGTTCATTTTTGTGAGCAAAAATACAATTTATTTTGTATCTTGTTAACTTTGTTAAACTCATTTATTTATTAACTAATAGTTTTTAGTTAATTCTTACAATTTTCTAAATATGAGATCATGTCACTTGCAAATAAAGATAACTGTACTTTCTTTCCAATCTAGGTGCATTTTATTTCTGTTCCCAAATTGTCCTGGCTAACACCTCCAGTGCTCTGATGAATACCTGTAGAGAAAATAGATATACCTGTATTTATAACATCTTGTTTATGATCTTAGGGCATTAAATATACAGGCTTTCACCATTAAAGTATATTGTTAACTGTTTGTTTTTTCACATGCCCTTTATCAGTCTAAGGTTGTTACCTCCTATTCCTACTTTGTTGAATATTTTCATCATGAACAGACAGTGGATTTTTTCAAATTCATTTTGCACATCTATCGAAATGGTCATATGGTTTTGTTTATTATTGTACTGATATGGTGTTGTCATGTTAAATACTTTTTGGCTGCTAATCAAGTTTGTATTGGGTGTTTTTTTTTTTTTTTTTTTTTGTAGAGACAGAGTGTTCACTTTATCACCCTTGGTCAAGTGCCATAGAGTCACAGCTCACAGCAACCTTCAACTCCTGGGCTTAGGCGATTCTCTTGCCTCAACTTCCTGAGTAGCTGGGATTAGAGGCACCCGCCACAACGCCCGGCTATTTTTTGATGCAGTTTGGCTGGGGCCGGGTTTGAACCCGCCACCCTCAGTATATGGGGCCAGCGCCCTACTCGCTGAGCCACAGGCGCCACGCATCAAGTTTGTATTGGTAGGATACATTCAACTTTAGCATAGGATGTAATTATTTTTACATGTTGCTGGATTCTGTTTTCTTTTTTCTGTGGGGGGGGATTTTTTAGAAAATTTTGCATTCCTAGCTATAAGATACATTGTTCTGAGTTTTTCCTTTCTTGTTTATTTTATTTTATTTAATGACAGGGTCTTACTTTGTTGCCCAGGCTGAAGTGCCATGGTGCAATCATAGCTTGCTACATTCTCAATTTTATTTTATTTAAGGACAGGGTCTTACTCAGTTGCCCAGGCTGGACTGCCATGGTGCAGTCATAGCTTGCTGCATTCTCAAACTCCTAGGCTTAAGCAAGTGATCCCCCTGCCTCAGCCTCCCAAGTTTGAGGAACTACAGATGTGCACCACCATGTGTGGCTAAATTTTGTATTTTTTGTTGAAATGCAGTCTGACTATGCTGCCCAGGGTGGTCTTGAACTTCTGGTGTCAAGTGATCCTCTTGCTTTCCAAACTGCTGGGGTGACAGGTGTGAACCACTACACCTAGCTAAATTTTTTCTTTTCTTATGTTTATATGTTTTGGTATCATGATATTACTGCTTCATCAAATGTGTTCAGAAGTTTCAGTAATGCTTCTATTAATATTTTTTTGAGAGTTTGGGAAGAATTGATAGTAAATCTCCACGTTTGGTAGCATTCACCAGTGAAGTCTGTGGACATGAGATTTTCTTGGTGTTATTTTTTATCATTAATATAGTATCTTCACTGTGATGGTTTATTCATATTATTAATTTTATGATAAGTAACTTTGAGTACCTTGTAGGTTTCTAATAGTTTTTCCATTTAATTGAATTATCTAATATACAGTCAGACAATTAAGTTCACAAACTCATCCTAGGGAAAGTGTTATATACCTCATTGCTGAATATCATTATGGTCACCTTTGAAGTACTCCCCTTGGAAAGCTATGCACCAATGCTAGTGCCTCATCTACCCTTTAAAACATTTTGGAACTCTTTTCTGGAATACCCATCAGAGTTGTCATCATATGAGGTCAGACAATTAAGCTCTTGAACTCATCCTAGAAAAAGTGCTTTGAAGAGTGGACAAAGCACTGGTGCACAGCTTCCCAAGAGGAGTTCTTTGAGGTGACTGTAGTGATATTCAGCAGTGAGATAAGTAGTACTTATTCTAGGATGAGTTTATGAACTTAATTGTCCAAGCTTATATGTTTGCACTTCATTTTCATATTATTCTTCTCCAAATATTTTTCCATTTTTGTACAGTTGGTACTATGTTTTATATTTATTTCTTTCTTTTTCTCTCTTTTTAATCCTAAAATAGCACCATCTTTAATTTCTAATTTCAGTTGGGTCTTCTGTCTTCTTTTGCTTGGTCAGTCTAGCTAAAAGTTTTTCAATTGTGTTGGTGTTTTATGAGCTCACTTTTTGTTTATTGTTATTCTCTGTTTTTTCGATTTCACTGATTTCATTCAGAATCTTTTGTTCTTTTCCTTCTGCTTACTCTAAATTCCGTTTGTTTTTCTTTTTCAGTATCTTACTCATTTCAGGCTGTGGCTTAGGCCCAGCACTTTGTGAGGCAGAGGTGGGGAGGACCAGCCTGAACAACATAGTGAGACACCTGTCTCTGTTGATAGTAATAATAATAGCAGTCAGGTGTGGTGGCAGCTGTAGTCTTAGCTATTGGGGAAGCTGAAGCAAGAGGACCAATTGAACCTAGGAGTTTGAGGTTGCTATGAGCTATGATCATGCCACTGCACTCCAGCATGGGCAACAGAGCCAGACCCTATCTCAAAAAAGAGGCTGGGCGCGGTGGCTCACACCTGTAATCCTACCACTCTATGAAGCCAGAGTGGGTGGATTGCTTGAGCATACGAGTTGGAGACCAGCCTAAGCAAAAGTGAGACCCTGTCTCAACTAAAAATAGAAAAACTGAGGCAAGAGAATCGCTTGAGCCCGAGTGGGAGGTTGCTGTGAACTGTGACGCCACTCTACCCAGGGCGACAGCTTGAGACTTTGTCTCAAAAACAAAAGAGAGAGAGAGAGAGAAAGAAAAAAGAAAGGTTATTGACTTGAGATTATTATTCCTTCTTAATATAGACATTTAATGCCCTAAAGTTCTAAGCACTGCTTTCATTGCCTTCCACAATTTTTATGTATCTTCAGGAAACCCTATTTTCAAATGTTCCTTTTGACTTCTTTAACTCTCTTATACTTTTAAAATGTGTTGTTTAATTCTACTGTTTAAATTTCCCGGAGGTCCTGCTGAGCAGAGAGCGTCCTGGGGTGGTGCTGGGTATGGCACCGGTCCAGTTGGAGCTGTGGTCTCCCCTTTGGAGGTGGGGCCCAAGGTACGGTGGGTGAAGGGGCACCTCTGGGTCGCGGAGGGAGCGGAGGAGTTCCCTTAAGCCCCTCCTGTAACTCCTGTCACTTGCACGCCTTGGACACTGGCACGCAAGCAAGGTTTCTTCTCTGGTTCCCGCCTGAGCTGCAGAGCAAGTGCTGGCCACCGGGGGGCGACAGTGCCCATCGCGCTCACGGGCGCACTGGGAGTCGGGAAACCCCCAGACTGACTCCGCAGCCTCCCAGTCCACGGCGCCCCTCCGCGGCGCGGCTCTTCTCACCTGTCCCGCACTTCCTAGTACCACGGCCACATGGGCCAGGGCCTTGTCCTTACGGGGATCTAGCAGCAGGGCAGCGAGCCCCTGAGCCGGGGGTCTGAGCCACGGCAGGAAGCTGGCAGGGTTTGAGGAACTCCTGGGCCCCCACCCCCAGGTGGGACAGAGGCCGGAGAGGGCCGAGACCTTCCAGCCGAGCCGGCAACCTGCGACGGCGGCTGACCCCAAGTGTCTGTCTGCCCAGGGGAGGAAGGTGTGAGACGGGCGGGGAAGGAGAGCTCAGCTCTGCGAGGGCGGCGTCTACCCAGAAGTGGGCTGTGGGCGAGCCCCTGCAGGTACCCTGCCTGCGAGACTGTGACTAGCTCCCAAGAGAGCGGCTGGCTTTCGGAGAGGGGAGCAGGGAAAGGAGCCCGGCTGGGTCTGGAGCCTGGAGTGTGAGGATGGGCAAGGGTTAGAGGCCCAGTGTGCCGACTTCCTGCCCCCAGGACTGCTAACTCTGTGGGGTACAACCCGAGGACGCTGGGCGCTCAGGCCCTATTCAGGGACACGCTTAGGTCAAGGGCTTAGAGAAGGGGCTGTGCACGCTCATCCCTTGAGCTGATGGTCCACGCTAGGCCAGTGCCTGCAAGACCATCCCTCCAGCTCCCAGAGGCAAATGCCTTCACCTCACACCCTTACCCCTTTCCCTGCACGGATGGGAGGGAGGCCTGTGAAGCCTGGGCTAGGCTAGCTGAGGCTTGAAGTTGCTGCCTCCTAAACCGGTCCTTTCCTCCCTGTATGGGACCCCAGGATTCAGCCGACAGAGGACCCTGGTCTGGGCTTGAGCGAGACCCCTGCACTGTCATCTGTCACCCCCATCCCCACCTCATACCCCTAACTCTAATTACGAAGCCCCAGAGCATGGATGGGCAGAAAGGGAAGGAAGAGGCCTTGGATGTGGCCATCCGGGAAGCCCTAGACGTGGGATGTGCACTGTAGAGCTGGTGCAGGAACTTAAGGTTGGCCCTGGGGGAGGCGCCTTCTGTGGGGGCCACAGCCCCCAGATGGAGGGAGACTGGCTTTGCCTGGCTTGACCGACCTGCCCTGGGAGGGGTGGCTCTACCTCAGCCTCCACAGACACAGATTCCTTGGGCAAATCGCAGTCTCATCCCTCCCCACCTCCACAGGGCGGGAGTGGTGGAGGAGCAGGTGGGCAGGTCAGTGCTGGATGTGCTGTGTGCCCTCACTCCCAGGCCCTTGGGCTTTCCTCCGGTTTCTCCCAGGTTGGTGTCTATGCAGACAGGGTGGAACCTGATTTCTCGGCTTTCCCACAGGAATGTGGGACACCGCCTCCTCTTAACACCCACCTTGGTTGTGGCCAGGGCCACTTTCTCTATGTTTGTGAGGATATCAGTCTTTGCACTATTTCCACTTGATGTTAGGCCTTGAGCTGCTGTTTATCTGATCCCTGCCATTGGGTGTACTGGACATTGTGCCCCCAACTGTCCTTACTGTCTCATCCTGCTTAAGCAGGGTAGGGACTCACCTACACATCTCTGTAACACTTCACTGCCACCTTTCCGGCCCTTAGGAAGGAGGCTTTCCACAATGGAGACAGCTCACCGTGGTGACAGCCTGCTCAGGCTCCAAGGTCCAGGTATGATTGCTTCCAGGAACACCCCCATGTGTCCTAATATCCTGCTGCCACTTCCCTGCCCCAACAGACTCCCAGGACAGGGTGGTCATGCTGAGGGTGGCTATTTTAAGGCTTAAAACTGACATCCAGAAGCAGTCTGTGCAGTGGCTTCCTCTCTGTGCCCACCTGGCCCAAGTGTTAGCATTTTTTCTCATTCTTGCCAAACTGGAGGCCAAGAGGCTCAGAAGTCACCGCCCCTGAACAATTAGGACCCATCAGGTGCTGGCTAGGCAGTGGATTTCCACTCCCTGACCTGCTGCTGCCAGAATCTGCACCCAGGACTTCTCTTCCTTGTTGCATCTGAAACTGCCTGAATAAGCCCCTTAGAAAAAAATGCCTGTGAGGCCAAGAGGGCTCTGACCAGTGTCTGCATACAGCTTCAGCCTAGGAGGCATAAGTGTCCCTTGACACCCAGTCAGGAGCATGGGAGGACCACACAGCCCAGTGCTGGATGGCTGTGACCTACATGATCTCTGGCTGCCCCTCAACACCATAAAGCACCTGTCGTTACTGTGCCAAACTGGATGGCACAGCAGCAGTCAGTAGTCATCCCCACAGTGGGGATGTTTTGCAATCAGGTCCTTAATATAGGATCTTGGACAAGGAGGCACCACCCTCACTCAAACGACTTTAAGGTGCTATTATTTTTATTTTTCATGTTTAAAAATTTTGGATTAATGTAAGGGTACAAATGATTAGGTTACAGTGTTTGTGTTTGTTAGGGAAGGTCCCTGTTATGTTATATACGCTTATATTATGCCTGTTAGGTGGGAGCAAATTAATCCTCCTCCCTTCTTCTCTCTCCCCCCAATTTGAATTGAGTTTGTGGTGCTGATATTTTTAATTATTCCCCCACCTTAAATTTTTTTTTCTTTGAAACAGGGTCTTGCTCTGTGGCCCAGGCTGGAGTACAGCGGGATGATCACAGCTCTCTGCAACCTCAAACTCCTGGATTCAAGTGATCCACCTTTGACTCCCAGAGTGCTGGGGTTACAGGCAGGAGCCACTGCACCCAGTCCTTTCTGCTGGACTCTCACATCATGTCTCTCCTGTGCCTAGTCACTGAAGTTTGAGTGCTGGGTCAGCACAGGCCTGGCCCCTGGAGGTCACTGGTGCCAAGCCCTGCTGCACAGGACAGGATGGGCAAGGAAGGCACACTGGAGAAGTTGGTGGGGCCCCTGACCCCCAAAGTGTAGCCACACCCCTGCCCAGCAGGTGCTGAAGCTGCTGTTCACTGGGGTTCGCCCCACACCCCCTAGCCCCAAGCTCACTCTTGAGGACCAGACTTGAAGGTTTTCTAGGGACTAGAAGTGAGTACGTGTGGAAAGTGCTCCCCTAGGGCCCACCCTGCACGTCCATCTCCCTTTCCACCACAGGAGGCCTCTACCTCAGCCAGTAGGTGGTCTGTAGTTTGAGCAATGCTATCTCCATTGGTAGGTGTGAAATGGCACCCCAGGGTCCCTGGCCTTGGTGCAGCCATACCAGAAACCCCTGGGAATATGCAGAGGAACCAACTCCCAGGTACCTGGGAAGGTGTTGGCTGAAGTCCATTTGACAAACACACGAGAGGCATACTGTATACAGCTGTTCTTCCAGGCACTTAGCATAATTTATTCAACAGACATTAGTCCCTGCCCTCCTGGGTATCCATCCTGGCCAGAAGTGAGGTGGCCACACTGGATGGCACAACAGTCAGATGCAACCTCTGCTGTTGGGGTGGGGATGGCAGACCCAGGACCAATGGAAAAGGAGTAGACTAGGGGTCAAGGATGTAGGCAGAGCCCTGCTCCTCCCTTGCAGTTCCTGATAGAAGGCTGAGGTCTAGGGCATCTCCTGCAGGAGTAGGGAGCCTCAGAGCCTTGGATGGCTCAAGAGTCATACCCCCACAGCACATACCAGCCCTGCTGGCCAGCTATACCTCCATGAGGTTTAGGGTAAGGCCATGGTAAGTAAGCAGCCTGCTCACACCTCAACCTTTATGTCCAGTATGTAGAGATGGGGACAGCACTCCTGAGAACAATGTCACTGGAAGACTCAACCATGCAGAGGGCGAGGTAGCACTGAGATGTGTGAGCTATAGGTGGAGGTGCTGGGCAAGCAACACACCACCTATCTACTCCCTCCTCTCTCAGGGATTTATAGGGCACCTACAGTGTGCAGCAAGCATGACAAACAGCAGGCACCCTCCCAGCCCAGGACTTGGGGAGTGAGGGAGGGCCCTGAGCCTGGCAGAGGAGCAGCCAGGCTTTCCTGAGAGCAGAGAGACCAGGCCTGCCATGTCAGGGCTGTGGGGTAGGAACGCCCGGGCCACAGGCTCTGTGGCCCACCCTCCAAGTCTCCCACATGGGAGAGTGGGGCAGGCTCAGCTTCCCCACCTCAAGGCCCTGGTAAGCACACAGAAGCACAGCACCACCAGGAGGAGCCTCAAGAGTAGGCAGACAGGACAGAGATGTCCCTCAGCTCAGGTGCCCTAGCCTTCCCTAGAGGTGTGGGGGCTCCAAGAAAACCTGGTCATGATGCCATCCAGCCTGAGCTCCTGCAGGTTTGCTGGAGGTTGGATGGACCAATGCCTCCATCTAGCACCCTCAGCAGATCCAAGGCCCCTAACCTCACCAGGCCCTACCTGAGAACAGGGACCTGGACAATGGTCACAGATGGCCAGGACTCCAGTGGATGCATAGGAAGGGCCATTCCTGGGACACCCAGGCCACATGGCTCAAGGTGGGGCGGGGACACTAAAGGACCATAGTGACAGCAACAGCCTCCCTAAGCTGCTGCAGCAGCTCCTCAGGCTGTGGTGAAAACATGCTGGTATCCACTCTCTGGAAGTCGGGGTGTTCGACTATAGAGGCCAGCACCTCCGAGATGCGCCCGACATCGAATGCTGCCTGTTCAGGGCCCAGCTCAGTACCTGCACTGCCCACTGCTGTGCCTTCGCCCAAAACAAGCAGCCTCCTTTCAGCGATGACTTTGAGGAAGTGATAGAATTCTTCAAAGTTGATGCCTGAACAGGACCGCATGACAACCTGGGCCAAGGGGAGAGAGGCCTGTGAGCCAGAAGCCATGGACAAAGCCCCAGACTATAAGGGTGCCAGATACAGGCCCCTGTACTTAAAGACAAAGAGCAGGGACCAGTAAACATAGGCACCAAGAGACTGAGCACTACTAGGGCTGGCCAGGCAGACCCATCACCCACACAGCCTATGCCCACCCACCTTCTGCCCTCCGTGTCCCTGTAGGCGGTCACAGCCAGCCCTAGTGAGTCCCTGCCCTACCAAACCTCACTTCCTCAGTCTTAGTTCCTACCCCACCTGGCAGTGGTGGTCCCAGTCGGGCATGGAATCCCTCCACTCGCCAATTTCCTCCTGCACTGCACGAAGCTCCTGCTGCAGGAAGTGCCACATGCGGGCTAGGTTGAAGCCATTCACCCAGTTGTGGTTGATGGAGATGGTGTCATCCTGGCAGGGACAGAGAGCAGTTGGCCACAAGTCCACAGTGGGTTTGGAATACCCCACAGGGGCCCAGCCCTCTGCCCCTGGGAGGGGCTGCTCCTGCCTCCCAGCCACACCCACTCTGCAGAGAGAAAAAAACGCCAGCTGAGGCCATCTTAGAACACAGCTAGCCCAGGGGAACAGGCAGAGAGTGGTTTGGCAGGGTGTCCGGACACCATCAGGGACGGCCTGGCCTGCAGGCCGCCGAGGACCAGAGCAGGTGCACATTAAGCCAGGAGATAGGCTGCTCCAGCCAGGTGGCCTTGCCAGTCTCACCAGGTTGTGGACTTGGTGGTGCCACCCACTGGGTACGAAAAGCATCTCGCCCGCCTCCTGTGTGACCTCCAGGGGTGGGCCACAGTGCTGGTGCCTTGGGTACTGATGGGCATCAAGAAGCAAGGGGGAGGTCACATCATAGGGCAGGCTACCATGGCGATCCCGCAGGGCCTCCTCCTGCCCTGGAGGGAAGAGGAGCCACTTCTTCCTCCCACAGATGTTGACGGACCAACTGAAGGAGCGGAAGATGTCAGCATGGAATGGAGACCTGCATGCAGCACAAGCTCCTGGTTAGTGCCTTGTGGTGTCCAGCATGGGCTTAGCTCCTTCTGAATAGGTTAACTGAACTTAGTACCCCAAAGGCCCCCATTGGAAGGAGGATGGCCCCTTGGTCACACAGGACAGGACCTAGCTCTGACACCTATAATAAACAGCCCCCTCTTCCTGCAAGCCTGGGCCTATAAGTCAGGCGTGTGGCCATACCACACCCTCATGGTCTCACCAGGTGCCCTTGGGCCCAGCATAGACAAATCGGTAGTCATCCACATCCAGGGCATCCCAGAACTCGTTCAGCCAGTCAGATGAGAAGTACACAGGCAAGGTGAACACATCCTCTGCTGAGGAGTCCCTGTGGAAAGGATGGGAGGCTCAGAAGAAGGACCACCTCTCTGCTCTCCCCATCTTGGCAGGCTTGCCTGTGCTGGCAAGTGAGATTATAGGAGCTACAGGATTATTATAGGAGTACAGGATTATAGGAGATCACCAGAGATCATCTAGGACCACCCAGTTCTACAGAGCTGCCACATAGCCACAGTCCCCAGGGGGCCAAGCTGAGCCCCACCCAAACTGCTAACCACAGAACCATAAGCCACTAAGGTGGCTTTGGGGTGGCCTGTGATAAAGCACTGCTCACAAAGGCAGTACCCCTCTGGTGGAATTTCAGCCTCTGGCTGAGCTGGGAGCTCTGAATGTATCCCTGGCATTGTCCTGGTTACCAACTGTGGTCCTCTTCACTGACCCCAGCAAACCCAACTCATCTGCCAGCCACAGGCCCAGGCACAAGGCCTGCCCGTTTACCCTTCTAACCCCTCCTTCCCTCTGGGTCCATTCCCACAACCTCACTAATGGGCATGCAAACACAGGTGTGTTAAACCAGCCTTGCAGAAGGTACAACTGCATGAACACCGTGCAGGAAAGAGCTTCTGGACTCACTCACATGTGACTCCTGGTCAAACAGTGACAGGAAGACAGCACTATTAGCAACAAATCACGTAGTTCCCCAAAACACCTTGCTGGTCCCTGTGATTGGCCTGCCTTTATGCAGCTGACAAACTCCTATTTATCTGTAAAAACCCTGCTCAGATGTTACCTCTCCTGTGGCCTCCCCTGAATGCCTGACCCCAGGCCTTCCTCTGCCAGATAAAATATAGGACACTCAGTAAAAAACTGAATTTCAATTGAAAAATTTTCTAATATAGATGTCCCTTGTACTGAAATATGTTTATACCAAAAAAAAAAAAAAAACAAAAAACAGTCGTCTAAACCCCAAATGAGGGGTTTGAGTACATGAGGGTATTTGAGTTTATTTATCTGTCTCTGCTACTGTAATAGATCTCTGGGGCCAAGACAGTGTCTGGGCACACCTGGCCCACTATATACCAGGGGCAATCTCTGCACCAAACAAGTAGCCCTGTGATGGATATAAGCCGACATGCTGGTGCTTCTCATGCACTCTAGATTGGCTATGGTAATCACACGGGCCTGAATTCTATCTCCCTCTGCCCTTCTAAGCTTTATATGCACAGGAATGAGGCAAGAATTCAACTGTTTCCTTGTTTATTCGACGTTAATCAAGCACCTACTCTGACCCAGCTAGTGGAGGTCTCACTAAACGGTTTCTGCTCATAAAAATGTATGGACCTTCCCAAAGAGCAAACACTTCCAACCATGCTAAGACAGCCGTGTTTCTTTTAAATCGATCAAAATTCCTAACTGGGAAAAAAGAGCCGCTATTCCTGCAGGTAGGGGATACCACCAAGTTCACACCGGACTAGGGAAGGTGGTGCCACAGCTGGTGTCCAATGAGTTTACCTGCACAGGTGCCAGTCTTTGAGGTAGAGACAGCCCCGGGGAGAGGAGTAGCCTCCCTGGATGTACTCTTTCCAGTAAGTGATGTAGTCTCTGAGGGGCATGTGTTCTTTGGGGTTCGAGTTGTATTCCTGGACCCCGCAGTTTGCAACAGGTACAACCACATCTCCTGAAAGGGAAAGGGTCGGGCACAGACTGTGCTTAGAGTCCTCCATGCTGTCAATCCCCTGGACTCCATCCGTCTTCCAAACAGAATTCCTGCAGAGGATTTCTCCAAGGCGCCTCTCTGCTGTCCAGCTCTAGCTTAGGGAGTCTAGGTACCTGCTGTGATGCCCATGGTTTGCCTTTGTCCCTGGCTCTGATGTCCAGGATACAGCTTGCCTCATTCCCAGGACTGGACACAGACCCCACCGCCCTCGGCTCCTCCCCCCAACCCCGCCCGGGTCCGACTCAGGCCCGCCATCCCGCTCTCACCGTAGGCCCGCAGCAGGTGGTCGAAGTCTGGCCTGCCCGTGGGCGTCACCCAGAGCCGCCGGCCGCCCCAGCCCTCAGTGAAGGCGCTAGAAAACACGCAGGGAAGGTTGGGCAGCAGGAAGCCGCGGACGAAGTCAGCGTAGGAGAAACAGGCGGGTTCTGGAATAAAGGCCACGCGTCCCAGGACCGGGCTGCAGCTCGGGTCGCCACGCCCGCCGCCTCGGAAGTAGCGCTCGGCGAGGGCGCGCGTCTCGCGGTCCATCCAGCCTGGCCTGGGGCACTCAGAAGCCGCGGGAGGCTCCGGGCCCAGCCCCGGCCCCAAACGCCGCAGTCCAGGGCGCGCTTCTCACTTCCGATCAAAGCGGAAACGGCTGGAGCAGGCACGGAACCGGGAGCCCGAGGGCGCCGTATTCCCACCGGACCCGATCCAGGCTGACCCCCCAGCACGCATGCGCGCGACTCGCCGCGGCCCTCGCTCGGCGCAGGCGCCAACTGCTCTGGGCGCTGCCTACGAGTTGGGGTTCGGGTCCGGCGTCGGGGTTTGTGTCCAGTCTCCAGGCCTCTACTCGTCTTCTTCGCTCCTCTGCGAGGCGCCTTAGGAGAGCGGGGCGCAAGGCTGCTGTAGGCCTATGCCTGAGTCCTTCCGGCCCTCCGGACACGGTACGAGCCCTCGGCTTCCTGAGGCTCCGAGGCTGGGGACCGGGGTGGGGGGAGGTGGGCTGGGCCGAGAAAGGGGTAGAGGGCTGAAGGTGGACTTTGGAGGGGGCAGTGGGGACCTGGGGAGATGCTGGGACCTAGGGTGGCGGTGGGGTCTGGAAGGGATGTTGAGGACCTGGAGGGGACACTGGGGACCTGGAAGGGACGCTGGAGACCTGGAGGGAGCATTGGGGCCTGGAGGAGACGCTGGGTTTTGGAGGGAGTGATGGTTCCTGGAAGAGACGCTGGGGTTTGGAGGGGATGGTGGGACCTGGGAGGGGTGTTGGGGACCTAGGGAGTGGTAACTAGAGTGGTGGTGGGGAATATCGGGGTTCCTGAAACTAATGTGAGGAGAGCGAGGTCAAGAATTTGGGGCTGGATACACATCTGCAGGTCTGAAGTACTGGGACGTCTGGTGGGGCAGTGAGGGTGATGTTTTGTCCTGCCGAAACTGCGACTGCGGTAACCCCCCTCAAAAGTGGTGGCAGGAGTACCCCTAACTGTCTACAGATGGGGCAGCTTGAGATTCCTCACAAAGAAGCACAGAGCGCCAGGGTGGTCAGTCCAAAATGTTTGTTAGGGGGTCCTGTGTACAGAGATACTGGTGTGCATCCTCACTGTGGGCAGTGAAAAAAAGGGGTGTCCTACCTAGGAGTGTCCATGGGCAGGGGTTCAGGATATGGAGTTTGTGGGAAGGTTTCAGAAATTTGGCTCAGGCCCAAGACCGATTTCTTTCTAGCAAACTAACATGCCTTTCCCAATGCCTGGGGATGTTAAAGGCACTGGTTTGGCTTCCAGCCTGCTGGGAAGAACCTGCAGCTGGCCAGGTAACAGTTCATTCAAGTCACTGATTTTTGGTTCAAGATGCAGACAGAGAGGGGAATTGGGCAACTCTAGAGGGGGGTGTCTCATCATGAATCTTCTCAACTCAAACCTACCTGCATAAAAACAGAAAAGAGAGGTTTATTACTGCATGAGCTGAGCATCATGCACAGGGTGGTCTGCAGGAAAGTACAGAGTCTGGGCAGCCTCACCCAGGGAAGCAGAAGGAAGTATGGTTATAACCTCTCTTAGCTCCTCAAGAGAAATTAGATGCACCTGTGCTAGGCTCCTGCATCTGGCAGGAGACTGCTAGGTCAGTTTTGGAGGTCTGAGTTTACTGTTTGAGGGTTGGCAGGCTGATGCTGTGGTTTGTAAGATCTGGAGACCAGGTTGTTTTTATTGTTTTTTGTTTGTTTGTTTATTTTGAGACAGAGTCTCAGTTTGTCACACTCGGTAGAGTACCAAGGTGTCATAGCTCACAGCAGTCTCAAACGTGTGGGCTCCAAGCAGTCCTCTTGCCTCAGCCTCCTGAGTAGCTGGGACTATAGGCACCTACCACAACACCCGCTATTTTTTTTTTTTTCTTCTAAGAGATGGGGGTCTTGCTCTTGCTCAGGCTGGTCTCGAACTCGTGAGGTCAAGCAAACCACCTGCCTTGGCCTCTCAGAGTGCTAGGATTATAGGCATGTGCTCCTGCGCCTGACCCAGGTTGTCTCATTCTTGACCAAAAGGACATATCCTAGGACTGGGAGGGCAACTGCTTTCCCTTTCTCCAGTGGTGAAAATGTTTTATTCATTTTTGTGAGCAAGCAGAGATAAGGGAGGTTCTGGGGTGTTGGAACAATTTCCAGGGGCATGAAGTTTACCCAGAGGTAGGACAAAGAGGACAGAAGAGAGAAGGATGGGGTCTGAGGGGTTGGAGGAATTAGGGTGGGAGGTGGTGAGTTGCTGGTGGGGATTGTCTAATTCTCTGTGTGCTGCGGTCCATTCCTGGTGGGCTTCACTGTTGACTTGTAAAAATAAGGTACAGAATTCTTTATTGGGTTAAAATGAAAATACTTGGACAAGTTAAGATTGAGAAAAAAGAATCACCTGTAATCTTATCTATAAAAAGACCTTTTTAATTTATTTTTTTCCATATTTTTTTATTTCAAATTAATATGAGGGAACAGATTTTTAGGTTACATTGTTCTCACTTCCAAGGTAAAGTTCAAGTTGTAGGAGAGCCCCTCACCTAGGGGAGCATGCTGAATACCCTTGCATTGTGCAAGGTGAAATCACACCAAATACCCTCCCTTCTCCCAGTGGCAGTCCCCTCTCCCTCCTGATCTCTCCCTCCTTACCCCTCCCTCTTATTAGACTATATTTGTTTTTTATCTTTTGTATGAGTGTATAAGTGTTTATTTATTAGTTTCATATTAGTATTGAGTACATTAGATACTATTTTCCTTTTTTTTTTTTTTTTTTTGAGACAGAGTCTCACTTTGTCACACTTGGTAGAGTGCTGTGGCATCGTAGCTCACAGCAACCTCAAATTCTTGGGCTCAAGTGATTCTCTTGTCTCAGCCTCCCCGGTAGCTGGGACTATAGGCACCCGCCACAATGCCCCGCTATTTTTAGAAAATGGGGTCCCGCTTTTGCTCAGGTCTCAAACCTGTGAGCTCAGGGCAATCCCCCCCGCCTCGACTTCCCAGAGTGCTAGGATTACAAGTGTGAGCCACTTTTTTTTCATTCTTGAGATACTTTACTAAGAAGAATGTGTTTCAACTCCAAAAAATCTGGAACGCTTCACAAATTTCCATGTCATCCTTGCATCTCTGATCTTCTCTGTATCATTCCAATGTTAGTATATGTGCTGCCAAAGCGAACATTATTTTTATTTTCTTTTAGACAGAGTTTCACTTTGTCACCTTGGGTAGAGTGCTGTATCGTCATCATAGCTCATAGCAACCAAACTCTTAGGCTCAAGTGATCCTCTTGCCTTGTTTTTTTTTTTTTTTTAATTTAGTAGAGATGAGACCTCATGCTCAGGTCTTGAACTCTTGAGCTCAAGCAATCCTCCTGCTTCAACCTCCCAGAATGCTAGGATAACAGGCATGAGCCACTGTGGCTGGCCTATCAAAGACCTTTTTTTTTTTTTTTGAGACAGAGCCTTAAGCTGTCACCCTGGATAAAGTGCTATGGCATCACAGCTCACAGCAACCTCCAATTCCTGGGCTCAAGTGAGTCTCTTGCCTCCGCCTCCCAAGTAGCTG
>CAUYRH010046032.1:0-11053 GCA_963574655.1 Perodicticus potto
ACCAAATCGCTGTGCATTGCCAAGTGCTCATCCACTCCGACAATTCACTCTGCGAAAGGTCCAGTACTCCCTCCCTCTCACCTGCTGACTGGAGAGTGATGAACTACGGAACCGTCGCCGCCGCCATCTTCCAGAACCCCCTGAAGAAGGATTTTCTAAGAAGAGGAAGTAATTGCAAGTACTGTGGCCTTTTTGAAAAAAGTCTTCCTAAATTTATCCTAAATTTGGGTAAATATGTTGGATGGAGTCACTGGCAATTTGTTCTTCCAATGCAGAATCTTTAATCCTTTTCTTAGTTTTGAGAAATCCTCTCTTCCTAAATCTTCATGCTTCTTTCTTCAAAAGATGCAATATTAAGTATTTGTCTTTTTGATTTTCCTTTCTGTGATGGTTAATTTTAGGTGTTAACCTGATTGAGTTATGAAATGCCTAGTAAAACACGTTTTGGTGTGTGTCTATGAAAGTATTTCCAGAGACGATTAGCCTGTGAGCCTGAGTGGACTAGTTGGCAAATGTGGGTAGGCACCATCCAATCTGCTGCAGGCTGAGAGACAGTAAAAAAAGAAAATAGGCAAGTGTGTCAATCTGTCCTCTGTAACTAGGATACATTCTACTTCTCCTGTGTTCAGGCTCCTCAACCTTTGAACTCCCAAAGTGATAATAGCAGTCTCTTGATTTATTAGTACTTTGACCTCAAATTGAGAGTTACACCATCACTTCCTTAGTTTGGAGCTTCAGACTTGAATCTAGCAATGTTACCAGCATCTCCAGCTTGAAGATGGCCTGTCATGAGTCTTTTCAGCCTCCACAATTATGTAACCCAATTTCTCTAATAAACCCCCCCATATACATCTGCATACATATATCTATTATATATCTCTATTTCCATCTATATCCTATGTTTTCTGTCTCTCTTGATTGCTGCGACTAATATACTCACAAATAAGGTACAAGAACATGACCCAGGTTCCACCAGTCAGGCACAGTCGTTTGACAGTTTGTCTCTAGACATACAGTCATAGTTGTGGGAGAGGATCATTGCCTCTTTAGTAGTCATAATGATACTGAAAGTTATGTCTCTGGACCGTAAGTGGAATGGTGCACATCTTGTGCTCCAAAGCTGTGGTGTTTTTCTTCTGACACCAGTTCTGAAGATGACTTTATCTATTGTTTCTGGAAGTATTGCTTGAAGCCTGTACACTAATGCTCTCAAATTTTTTTAAATCAATTTTATTTTATTTTATTTTTTTTAAATTATTTTTTATTGAGTCATAACTGTGTACAATGATTCAAACTTGGAGTACAGTGTGCACGCCTCACACTTTAAATCAATTTTAATAAGCTCCTTTCCTTATTGTTCTCTATAAGCTTCTGTTTCTTGTGATTTAGAGCTTTGAATGATATATTAGGGGAGCTGAAGCATAATGAGAAATCCAATGAGTTCCAGGAGATTGTGATAGGCCAAATAATGGCTCCATAGAGATGTCTGTAATTTAATTTCACAAACCTACAAATACATTATATTATGTGACAAAAGGGATGTTCCAGACGTGATTAACAGTCTTGCAATGTTAATATCACCATGGATCATCCAGGTAGGTGCAATGTAATGAAAACAGTCCTTATAAGATGGGGACAAGAGTGTTGGAGATCTTGAAGGAGATGTGATAAGGGAAGCAGAGGTCTGAGTCATGTGGGGCTATAAGCCAAGAAATTCAGATAACCACTAGAAGCTAAAAAAGGCAAAGAACAGATTTTCTTCTACAATCTGCAGAAGGAATTCAGCAGCACTGCCACCCTATTTTAGACTTCTGACCTTCATAACAGTAAGATAATATATATGTGTTGTCTTAAGTCACTAAGTTCCCGATAATTTTTTACTAAGAAATAAGAATTTAATGCAGAGAATAAGTCAGAGAAGAAGGCACAGGTTGTATCTTGTATGGTCTTGTAGGTCACAGGAAAAGTTTAGACTTTAAGTATAATGTGAAACCATTGGAGGATTTTATATAGGAAAATTATGTTATCTCAAATATGATCATGAAGCATGACTTTTGAACCTATATAGAAAAATTTATTAGCATAAGGAGGTGCCACAGTGGATAAAGATACACCAGTCAGTCATGGATGTGGAAGTATTTAGTTGAGAGGGATAAGATGAATAGGTAAAGAGTAAAAGGGAGATTTATTGATATACAGCTCTCAAGAAAGAGACAGAATGAACCTGAAGTACTAGCAGAGGTATTATCTTGAGTTGGAAGGAACAACTCCATTATTTTAATGGGGGGAAATAGGATAGAATGTGTATATTTATGTGCATTTTACATGGACAATATCCCATGTGATGGTATTTTACTTTCGTAGTAGGAGAATGCTATCTTCTCAAAGTGAAGACAATTAGCATTGAGCATTTTCTTCTCATGATATAAAAAGTTATAAAACACTATACTTTAAGTAACATCTATTTTGAATTTAGTCTACATTGTATATTAAGAATTGACTACAGGGCAAGTCCTCAGCTGAGGTTATATGAATAAATGAGACTTAGACCAGGATGAATGACTGAGTTGAGGCTTCCAACACAAATACTCAAATAAATAAACAAAACAATTCTTTTGTGAATACTCTATACCACTAATAATACAACAACTTAAAAAAATCTAAGCCTATTAAACTATGTGCTGTTCTGACCACATCTATAGTGCTATTTCTTTTCTAAGAACCATATTAGAAGGATATTTCTAAACATTCAGAATAGGACAAACAAGATGATGAAGTATCTAGAAACTATTTCATGAGAAACAGCTGGAGAAAGTGAGGATGGTTAGCAAATACTAATTTTCATATATTTAACAGGCTGTTATGAAAAAGAAAGTATGTAATCATAGTCATTGTTTAAATGGAGATGATAATAATACATAATGTGAAAAATTCTTTTCAAGATTAAATGAGTATATTCCTATATGCATACTATTATTTCTACTATTATTAATATACAGTTGACCTTGGAACAATACAGATTTAAACTGCTCAGATTTATTTATGTGTGATTTCTTTTCAACCAACCCAAGAGTGAAAATAGAGTATTACTGGGATGTAAAACTCACAAATATGGAGGGCCAAATTTTTGTGCATGTGGTTCTGCAGGGCACCATGGGACTTGGGTATGCACAGATTTGGGCATGTGCAAGAGTGGAGGTGGGAGAATCCTGGAACCAATTCCTCACATATACCAAGGTTTGATTGTATTCTGATATTTCTAGGGGACATCATCAGTTACAAGAAATCAAGTTTCAGCCAAACATAAAGATGAATATTCTCTAATATTAATGACAAATGTGTAAATATAGGATATCCTGCCTGGTTAGGTAGTGAGGTCACTTCTTTTGAAAGAAGCCAAACAGAAGACAGATTGTTGTCAGGATAATTTAGAAGATAAGTCTAAGACAGCTCTGCTTTAATGCTTTGTTAAGTGTCATAAGAAAGGGGAAGAAAAACAACTTTCTTGCACCATTGTGATAACCATTAGGTCTATTTGCTGGAAATGTTGGGTTTTTCTTTTGGGGGCATGGTAGAATTGCACTGCTTATCCATTTATGATTGTGTTGCCTGATTGACTAGTTCTGTATAATGAGTGTGAACATTGGATCATTTAATTAGTTATATAGGTGTTTACAGAGTCCTCTTTTCCCTCTGCACAGTGGCACGCAATGTTACAAGATGATGGCTGTTCTGATGACTTGGGAAATAAATGATCATAATATGAGCACGTTGCAGAACAATGGGAGATATGTCATCTGTGTAAGAAATAAACTTCTTACTTTCAGTCACTAAGATATGAGGGCTGTTTGTAATTGCAGTATAATCTAAACAACCTTGCTCAATATAACCATGTTAAAATCCAGATGTTTTTAGTGACTTGTGCAAGTTATGGCTTACCATATAGAAGATAAGTTAGCAGATCTTAAGAGGAATTGAAGTAATTAAATTTTTATACACTCAGTACAGATAACATTTTTCACTCTAATTTTTCAATCTCTGTCTTTCAGGTGAAAGAAGGAAGTGCAAGGAAGCTTGACTTGTTCCACAGGACTTCCTGGTATGAGATGGTAACATTCAACACTTTGTGAGAGGTCAGAGACTATCCATTCCTGTATCTACACACACACACACACACACACAGAGAGAGAGAGAGAGAGAGAGAGACAAATACCTCTGGGGTCATGCCAGATTATTCCACTCTGCCACTCTTTATTCTCTTTCTTTCTTTCTTTTTTTTTTTTTTCTTGTACGGAAGGTCTTTATTGGTGGGGGAAGCTGCAGAGCAGCATTAAGGAAGAAAGAGAGAGAGAGTGAGAGAGAAGACACACGGGGGGATAGGGGGGAGAGAATGAGGAGAAGAGAAGAGAAGAGAACTTTCTTCTCTTTCTATAGAGCACAATGACCCATCTCTCAGTCTATCATGGCATATTATTTTCTTGACTTGAGCAGAAGAATAGAGTATAATTGAGAGAAAAATAAAAGATAATGGTGGGCTAAAACTAGCTTATAGTGAGATGAGTGAGGAAAGCCTGACAGGAAATTTTGTGAGAAAAAGTGAAATCAACCAGGGGGAAGTTTTATGGAGATTCCATCACACCTGGTTAAAGAGAAGTATTTGGGCAATTGTGATGCTATGTGTATGGAACCTTTGTAACGACATTTTTGCATGTAAGCAAAGAAATTCAAATAATGAATATAGGCAATCAAATTACATTAAAGGCACTATTTTTAGTAACACATCAGATAGCATTTACTTTATCTTTATATTGATTGGAAATAAAATTCCTTTTATATTTATATTTATTGCTGCCCTCAGGGAGGACAATGGGAGGGGAAAAGCCGTTAAACATACTAAAACCAAGAGTTAAAATTACTAGGAATAATTTGACTTGTTAAAATTAAACCAAAGTAGAGGGAAATTTGCACTAATTCTATCAAATGCTATTACTATCTATTTCCTACCCTACTGTTTCCTTAAGTTCTCATCTTACCAGGTAACAATTGTCCCAGATAGAACGTTTCTCATGTCTGCCTGGAATCTGTTTGGTGGTATTCCATCTACTGCCAACTCTGCCATTAACTTGCTTTATTATTTCAGAAATCTCACTTTTTTTACTGTGTCTTGATTTTGTGATCTGTAAAATAAAGGTGGAGCAATGAGGTCATATTCTTAAAGTTTTATCAAAAATCTAATTCAATCACTTTTTTTTTTCCAGAAGTGGAGTTACTTTTGAGGGGAAATCTTTTTAAGGAAGTAATGATAACTTTATAAAATAAAAGTATTGAGGAGTGGATGCAACATTGAGTATTGAGTGGACGAGGCAGAAACCAGAGCAGGAGCAGGAGCAGTGTAGGCACCATGGCTGGAATCACCACCATCCTGGCAGAGAAGTGTGAGATCCATGTTCTCCAATAACGGGGTCAGAAGGCAGAAGAACGAGCCTAGTACTTTCAGCAGGAAGTGGAGGGAGAAAGGCAGGCCAGAGAATAGGCTAAGGCTGAGGTAGTTTCCTTGAACCATATGATCCAGGTGGTTGAAGAGGAGCTGGATCAAGCTCAGGAGCTCCTGGCTACTGCCTGGGAAAAGCTGGAGGAAGCAGGAAAAAACTGCTGATAAGAGTGAGTTAGGTTTAAAGGTTTTTGAAAACCAGGCCTTCGAATATGAAAAGATGGAACTGCAGGAAATCCATCTCTAAGAAGCTAAGCATATTTCAGAAGATGTAGATAGGAAATATGAGGAGGTGGTTTGTAAGTTGGTGATTATTGAGGGAGATTTGGCATACACGGAAGAATGAGCTGAGCTGGCCAAGCCCCATTGCTGAGAGATGGATGAGCAGATCAAACTGATGGACTAGAACCTGAAAGTGTCTGAATGATGCTGAAGAACAGTATTCTCAAAAAGAAGATGAGTATAAGGAAGAGATGATTCTTACTGAGAAACTTAAGGAGGTGGAGAACCATGTTGAGTTTTCTGAGAGATCATTGGTAGCCAAACTGGAAAATACAATTGATGATTTGGAAGATAAACTGAAATGTACAACAAAAGGAGTGCCTAGGTACACAAAGGATGCTGGACCAAACTCTGTTTGGCCTGAATACGATGTAGAGCACCCCAGTCCCACCCTGTTCCCACTTCACCCTCTGATCCTGACTGCCAGAGGCCAACTTGCCTAAGCTAAGCTGACCTTTAAACTGAGGGTTCTTCTTTAACTGGAAAACTGCGTTCTCCTTTCACCGCCCACCCCCGCTCCCCACCCTCATCCCTCCCACCCCCACCACCATGTATTTTTCACCAACTTCCTCTGACTCTTAGAGATTCCAGCTGGGCTAGAGTTGAGTACTTTTGGGAAAAACATTTAAGGGAATGTGAACATGATACAAAACGTCTTTAAAAGCATGTTGTGATGTACACACTTTGTAACTACTTTTTTATTGTTGTATCAACCATTTGTAGAACATTCCAAATACATCCGCAGCTCTAAAGCAGCAATGTAGAAAATGGTATTGGCCTGCCTTACTGAGAACAAAACAGAACCCAGGAAAAGACTCCACTATGGGAAACCTCATTGCTGTGTACAAAGTATCAGCCAAACCAGAAAGGCAATTGTAGGAGGAGTTAGGCAAAACAGACTAACAAACAAACAGTTTCAACTTTTAGATACTTTATTTTTTTCCATTAGAATGAGCAAATTAAGATGTTGAGTCCTCTGAGACCAAGTGTTTGTCCTATCTACCTCCTTCCCAACTAACTTAACAAATGTATCACGTGCCCCTTATGTTGGATAGTCCACATAATTGCTCTTCTGTCTCTTTGAAAGAAACAAAATTATGTTTTTTACACTGATTTAGCCATAGGAAACTAATCTCATTACTCTTTGCTGGATCTGAAGATGCTATCTCTAAAAGTGCTGTCTTCTTTTACTTTGCATCAGTTTATGCTGGAGAAATCTTGAATAACTTCTATACAAGAATTGGACAATTTATATTATTTCAAAACGTTGCTTCTTTGGGTTTGGGGCACCCTGCCCTCCCTGACTGTGATAGCCCTCTACATTCCATGGGCTGGCAGTGTACTGCTCTTTTAAAGTTTCTTTGCCAGCCTGATCCCTACTTCTTGGTGAGGTTTCTGTGAGGTTTCTTTGGTGTACATCTTGGAGCTTATTGGCTTAAAATGTAGTTTCCTTTGGTGTGGTTTCTTTGAGATCAATTAGGAGAAAGATTAAACCAATATTGCAACTGTTTTGATATTGAGTATTGACAAGTGTCTTTTTGAAATAAAATACCAGTCCCTCCAAGACCATAAAATAAAAGTACTGAAAATAAAATCAAAGGAAGTGGTTAAGAGGTAAATATCCTTAGGGATCAATAGATAAGACATGATGATAGGCTCAGAGAAAATTTAGGTACTGTAGGATTACATTTACTCCGCAGGAAACAGTAGGAACCATTAATCATACACAAAAAGCCAGTTAACAACTATTATTAATGAGGATTTAACAGTAAGAGTTCACATTTCATTATAAAGGAAAGGTTAAGACTTAATAAGATACCATACCAATGGAATTACCAGTTCTAATATTATCAAAATGTATAGAAATTTCTCACAATATTATGATATCAGTAGAGGGAAAACTATTTCATGACAATGACTTTTACTCATTCTATATTATTCCAGAGGTTTAAACTGTTTCATGACAATGACTTTTACTCATTCTATATTATCTCCATGGAGAGACCTTGAAGAGTAATATGCTGAGTAAGTGTCATATTGTTCAATGAAGGCCTTCTATGTCTAAATTAGTGTGGCATTTTTAAAAGTGGTGTTCTAATATTAGCTACACCAATTACCATTTGTATAAACTCTTTTTAAAAAATAAATAGCTTTATTGTGTTGCGATTGATATACAAAAACCAGCATATCTATCTACTCACCCAGTATGACTGTTGAGGCAAACAAGGCTATAGAATTTGTTATCATGATCCACATCACTTCATTCCTCCTAGAATGTAGGAATCATTTGCAGCTTCTAAGTCTTTCTATTTTTCTATTAATGTGATAGTTGACAGTAAATAAATAGAATGAACAATGAAGAGAGTGAGATGAGTGCCAGTCAAGGTCACAAGGTCAACTACAGTGACAGTGATTGTAGTTTGCACATAAAACTCTTGTTTCTAAGTTCTCTCCCAGGAAGCTACAACAGTGGGAACCATGGATGGTATTCCAAAAACTTGCTTGAAAAGTGAATTTATTTGATTCAAGGGGTCCATGAAAATGTGCCACTCAGATCTCATACTGCAGGGTTCATCATAAACTGATGGTCTTAGACATTGTCCTTTTGGATCTACCACTACCTGACTTCCAAGTTCTTACCACCCATGCGTTTCACTCAGTTAAGGGATGAGCAATGTGGAGGTTTTAAGGATGATCCATTGTGGAGGGAAATGGAACTGCTATAATGAGAGATTTTGGCTTCAGATCTCTGCATTGACCAGATAAACCAAACTTGGATCTACCCTGTAATCCAAGGTTCTTTCTAGCCAATCATTTTTTTCCTCCCACCCTGCTTCCAGATGTGTCAGACTTAAATCACAGTATGAAAGTTCTTTCCACCTCTTAATCTGTCTGTAAATAAATCCTTTGCATATTTAATCTTGTCTTGGAGTCTGCTTTCCTGTAGATCAGTGGTTCTCAACCTGTGGGTGGTGACCCCTTTGGGGGTCAAACAACCCTTTCACAGGGATTGCCTAATATCAGATATTTACATTACGATTCAGAGCAGAAGCAAAAATAACAGTTATGAAGTAGCAACAAAAATAAATTTATGGTTCGGGGTCACCACAACATGAGGAACTGTATTAAAAGGTCATGTCATTAGGAGGAATGAGAACCACTGCTATAGATCCAAACTAATGTAATAAGGAAAATTGGAGGTACAGGAACATGAACAACTTTAGGGTCAACTTTCAAACAGTAGAAATAGAAGTAAGAAGACAAAGGTTCTATGTTATTTTAGAGGAACAATTTTGCAATAATTTTTTAGCAAGGTGCCTAAGGTAAGGTACTCAGGGCCCAAATGTGGATGTTCCACAGGCCCTAGAGTTTCCCATAAAAGTTTCAGGGTAGCTGAATAGTCAAAACAATTTAGTGTTCATTGTTTTGATATTTGTACTGATGGCATAAAATCAATAAATAAAACAACTAATAACTCAGCACAAATCAAGAGTTTGAAGTACACTTGGTTAAAATAAATCCAGTTTCACTTAGCAATGGACTTGATAAAACAATATATATTATTAATTTAATTAATTATACCCCCTTGAACACATATCTTTTTAATATGTTATGTTAAAAAAATGGGAAGGATACATAAATCATTTCTAAAAGCTCATACTGAAGTAAAATGCACAACTTTAGAAAAATTATCTGTACAATTATTTCAGCATGAACTGCATTAACTACTATATTTCAGGGAACACCATTGTTTACCTGAAATAATAACTGAGACAGAGACATATTAATTCAAAGTTAATTATTTTTCATACATTTCCTCAAAAGTAAATGAAATATATTTGTTTCTTCAAGGAAATCAAATGACATGAGCTACTGTTAATGGTAATACTTAACAATTCAAGCAAAAGCACACTTATGGAAAGTTTAGATTCAACGCGGTCAGTTTCATAGCTTCCCAATACTTCCTTTTCACATGAAATGGATGATTATATGGAAAAATGTGAACTAGTATGTCATGTTTTTAACTTTTTTGACTTTTATGGATACATTATAGTTGTACATTTTTATGGGGTATAATGATACTATGACATATTGCATGCTTGTATCAAAAAGTATTTTTATATGGTCATGTTGATATAACAAAATCATTCACATTTAAAAAATCTATTCAACATGCAAAGTGTTCTCTAACATGATTTGAGATTTCACATTGCAATTGCCTTTAAAAAATCCTGCTGAGTTTTGTTGTAGTATCAAAGGATATCCAAAATTAGTTGAGAAGGTAATAAAAACAATCTTTCCTTTTCCAAGTAGATACTTTTGTGAGGCTAAATTTTCTTTATATCCATCAACCAAAAAACATATCATTACAATTTAAATAAAAAGACATGTACCAGAACAGAATTAATTCTTAGACATTCAAGAGGTTTGCAAAGAACATAAAAATAAAGCCACATAACAACAGCCAGGTGATTTTTGACAAAGTGTACAAAGGCATAGATAGGAGAAGAGATACCACTTCAAAAAAATGAGGCTGGAAAATTTGGATTTGCATATGTAGAAAAATGAATTTGGACCCGTATCTCTTACTACATACAAAAATCAACTAAAATATGGATTGAAGACTTAAATGGAAGATCTGAAGCTATAAAAATAGTATACAAAAACTTAGGGAAAACTTCTGTAGACATTGGTCTAGGTAAAGAATTCATAACTAGGTCCACAAAAGCATAGGAAACCAAAACAAAAATAAATAAATGAGACTTAATTAAACTAAAAAGCTTTTGCACGGCAAAAGCAATCATAAAAAGAGTGAACAGACAACCTGCAGAATGGGAGAAAATATATGCAAATTTTGCATACAATAGGGGACTAATATCCAGAATTTACAGGGAACTCAACTCAACAACAAAAATAAATAACCTCATTAAAAAGTGAGCATAAGATAAAAATAGATATTTTTCAAAAACGGACAAAAAAATGGCAGCCAGGTATATAAAGCATGTTCAGCACCAATAATCATCCGAGAAATGCAAATTAAAACCATGGTGTGATATCATATTATATGAATCAGAATGGCTATTATTAAAAAGTCAATAAAGAAGGGATACTGGCAAGGATATGAAGAATAGAAAATCCCTATATACTATTGGTGGAAACATAATTTATTCTAACTTCTATGGAAAGAAAAGTATGGAGATTTCTCAAAGAACTAAAAACAGAACTTCATTTGATCCAGCAATTCCAATATTGGGTATCTACTCAAAGGAAAATAAATCA
>CAUYRH010046033.1:0-31140 GCA_963574655.1 Perodicticus potto
GATATAGCACTTCATTTTTGATAATTACAGCTTAAGCTGTCTAATAGTTGTAGTCCTAAAAAGGGATTTAGAAGTACTGAAACGATAGAGAAAAGTTTCTTTCCACCTAATGAGTTAGTCTGGCAGTTTCCTAGTTTTGTCTTGGAAGACAAATAACTTCAGAAGAAATAACTTCATTCGAAGTGGGATGTGACTACTTGATGCAGTCGGGGCTGCTTCTCTATGATAAATCCTTTTGCCAAATGCAGGAGTTGCAGACTTGCTACTTGCAAGAGTGAAACAAATGGGTGAATAAAACAATCCTGATGGGGCGTTTTCCTGTAGGAGTTCCATCTTGATGAAAAGTGTCAGGGCAGGAATTGGACTTCTAAGAGGGTTACAGTATCTCCTGACAGGACCTGTCAGCCAGCCTGTCAGTGTTTGGGCAATAATGTTGGCATTATTTGAGGTGGCAGGCAAGATGCCTGCCTTCTCTTGTATCTGGGCGAGTAACTGAGCCAGCCAAGGGGAGTTTGGATGATTAAACAAGAAATGGGATTCTTGGTTAAACTGAAGAATTCATTTGGGAACCAAAAACTTTAGCAAATAATCCCTTGGACCTTGAACCACATGTTTTCCCTGAAAAGTGCATTTTTTCCAGCAAAATTTCTTTGAGGGTTATATTATTGAGGAATGAACTAAGAGGAATATATGGAGGTGTTACTTAACAGCATACTGTACTAGAAACCTGGAGACCTGCAGCAGACTGAAATTCCAACTCTTGATATAACTTTTTAAAAGAGTGTGAAAATATCAAAATGTACATGAATCAAGTTTTAATATACTGTGTGATGGGTGAGTGAGGCTGTCCATCGTACCATTTCTTTCTTTGAATTCTCAGGCATGGTTTGGCAGTGCAAGAACTCTGTAACATTAACAAATTCAATAAAAAATAAATATATGGATTTTAGAGTGTAAAAAAAAAAAGAAAGAAAATAGAGCAGGGCCAGGACCACCTGAAATCCCAGCTGCTCTGGAGGTGGAGGACAGAGGATAGCTTGAGCTCAGGAGTTTGAAGCTGCAGTGAGCTGTGATTGTACCACTGCACTCCAACCTGGGTGACAGAGTGAAACCCCCCATCTTTAAAAAAAAAAAAAGAGGTAGAAAGTAGTTGCCAAGGGCTTAAGGGAGGAACAGGGAGAATTAGTGTTTAATAAAGTACCCATATTTTAGTTTTGCAAAATGAAAATGTTCTAGAGTAGTATACAACAATATACAAAGAAAAAAGAAGAAGAAGAAGAAAAATTTATAATTGAGTACCCAGCCAATCCTGTTAGTAGAAAAAGAAAGGAAAAATAATTTCTTTCTTTCTTTTTTCTTTTTTTTTTTTTTTATAGAGGCAGAGCCTCAAGCTATCGCCCTGGGTAGAGTGCCGTGGCAGCACAGCTCACAGAAATCTACAACTCCTGGGCTCGAGTGATTCTCCTGCCTCCGCCTCCCAAGTAGCTGGGACTACAGGCACCCGCCACCCGTCAAAAACGCTGGGATATTTTTGGGTTGTAGCCATCATTGTTGTTTGGCAGGCCCGGGCTGAATTTGAACCTGCTAGCTCAGGTGTGTGTGACCGGCGCCTCAGCCAGTTGAGCTACAAGTGCCGAGCCGGGAAAAAGAATTTCTAATTGTCTAATTGAAGGGATTTCCTGGTTGGCTTCAAGGCAGGTTTCCCTAAGGAAATGATGCTTCCATGAGTCTGAGTTAAACAGGAGTGTGTGGTGGGGGGAGGGAAGGAGGTTTCACATGGCAAGTCTGCACTTTTTTTCTTTTTTTGACAAAGTCTCACTATGTTGCCCTCAGTAGAGTGCTGTAGTGTCATAGCTCACAGCAACCTCAAACTCTTGGGCTTAAGCCATTCTCTTGCCTCATCCTCCCAGATAGCTGGTACTACAGGTGCCCGCCACAACACCCAGCTTTTAAAAAATTTTTTGTATTTATTGATGTTTAGCTGGCCTGGGTCAGGTTGGAACCTGCCATCCTTGGTGTAACCACTGTAACCACTGTGCCACAGGCACCGAGCCACCAGTCTAAATTTATTGCATACAGTGCATTTCTCTGCCCAGCTGAACTTTTCTGCTTTGAGGATAGAATCAGTGACAGTAATGACAAGACAGCCAACATGTACTGAAAAATAATTGTTAGTTAATTATTTAAGTAACATTGTAGTTAAGGGCAGGGATTCTGAAATCAGACTACTTGTGTTTGGATGCCAGTATTGCTATGTCCTTACCAGCTTTGTTGTCCTGGTAAATGTTTTAATCTCTATGCTTCAGTCTCTCCTCATCTGTAAAATGGGGGCCATAATAGTATCTACCATACTGGGCTAATGAGTGGCGCGTAGAATGTGGTCGTGTATGTGTGTATGTGTATTGTGCCTGACACACATAAAGGTTATTTAAGTGTTTGTTAACTAAAATAAAATTTAATTACACAATAATAACTGTGTTGACCACTTTATATGCTATGATATATTGCAAAAGGGCCACAAATTCCTCCTCTCCCTGTAAGTATAGCTTTTTGCAATGTCACCTGGCAAGGTCAGAATCCATCATTCCGCTTCAAAGTAGGGTGCATTGGCTTGGCGCCTGTAGCTCAGCAGTTAGAGCACCAGCTACATGCACCAGGGATGATGGGTTGGAACCGTCCTGAATCTGCTAAACAAACAAACAAACAAAAACCAGCCAGGCACTGTGGCAGGAGCCTGTAGTCCCAGTTATTTGGGAGGCTGAGGCAAGAGAATCGCTTGAGCCCAAGAGTTTGAAGTTGCTGTGAGCTGTGATGCCAAGCACTCTACCGATGGCAACTTAGTGAGACTCTGTCTCAATAAAAAAAAAAAAAAAAAAGAAAACAAAAAAATCATGTAGGGTGCATCTTGAATCTAACAAGGCTAAAATTACCTCCTGCGACTCCCTCTTCAAACCTACTCTTCCATAATCTCCCCACCCAAGAAATGGCAGCTCAGAAATCTTAGAGAAATCCTGATGCCTCTCCTGTTTTTAACTTCTTACCTCTTCTCTGTCAGCAAATCTGGTGATTCAGTCTTCAAATTATGTCCAGAATGTAACCACTTGTTACCACATCCACTACCACCTCTTGGGTCCAGAAATCAAAATATGATTCAAACTTGTCTTTACGTTAAGCAGAAAGGCTGTGTGCACAACGATTAGACACACAAACTGGAGTTTGGACAGAGAAAACTTTAAGCTTGCCTCTAGCACTTTCTAGCTATGTGACCTTGAGAAAGTCGCTAGCCCTCTCTGTGTCTCTATTTTGTCACTCATCAGACGGGGATGATAGTAGCGGTACTCTCTTGATTACTGCAAGCCTTCTTCAGGGTGGGTCTCAGTATCTATCTTCATCCCACCACAAGATTGTTTATTTTCAGCCCTGCAGCTAGAGTGAGGTTGTAACTGCACATAGAATACTGCCTTGCTGTGTTCACATCCTTTCAGTGGCTCCTAGCTGACTCAGAACAAAAACCAAAGTCCCCAAAACTGTATACACAGCCCTTCATACTGTCCCCCCAAATCCCAGTGACCTACTATTCCCCACCTTCCGGCCGCAGTACTGCCGCAGGGCCTTTCCACTTGCCATTCCCTAGCCTAAAGCAGCCAACATTCCCTCAGAAGTCTACCTAACCCATTCCCTTTTTTCTTTCACATCTGATGACTCAAATACCATTCTAGTTACATTGGCCCTCTACCCCTGGGCAGCTTTCTCTCCTACCCCTTCTGTTTTATTTTTTCTCAAAAGACTCCTCCCTGCTGACACACACATTATAGGCACATGTGTGTTTTGCCTTCTTCCCTCCTCTGGGATATAAGGGCAGGGACTTTTATGTGTTGTGTTCCCTAGTTGTTGAATCCTCAACGTCTAGGACAGAAAACCTGGTGTGGTGGCTCACGCCCGTAATTCTAACGCTCTGGGAGGCCAACGTAGGTGGATTGCCTGAGCTCACGAGTTTGAAACCATCCTGAACAAGGGCGAGACCTCGTCTCTAAAAATAGCCAGGCACTATGGCAGGAGCCTGTAGTCCCAGCTACTTGGGAGGCTGAGGCAAGAGAATCGCCTGACCCCGAGAGTTTGAGGTTGCTGTGAGCTGAGACCCCATGGCACTCTATTGAGGGTCACCAAGTGTAACTCTGTCTCAAAAAAAAAAATTGTCTAGGACAGAACCTATATATAACCGTGAGAGAGGATCCCCGAGAAGGGTGAGGTCTAGGAGAACAAGTCTTCCCAAGGATACACCTGCAGGGTCCTCTCCATGGTGACTCAGCTCTTGGGAATTTGTAAACTTGATTTCCTGGAACTTGGAAATTTTCAAGTTCTGTGGAATACTGTAGTTCTGTAGGGGCTGGAACAGCATCTCCCACTTGATTCGAACTGGCCAATGAGAAGGGTACCTGTGGGGTGGAACTTTGTGACTGTCGATAAAAAGGGAAAGACCAAGCCAGTCTGGGAGCGCAGCCGTTTGGAATCCTTCTAGGCCGTAAGCTCCCAGCTGGTGAATAAAGCCCTTCCTCTTATAAACGTGATGTTTGGGTGTTCTTTCTCTCCATTGGGCCTTGTCTTCCTGCAAAAACAGGAACCCTATATCTGTTGAATGAATTCAGTCAGCGGTCCTAAAAGCAAGAAATGAGAAAGAAATAATGCAAATCTCAAATTCATTGGGAACCCAGTAGTCCCTGACTAATTGTTTCCTCCTCATCCTCATCAGCTTCAACTTTGTTGGCACATTCCGTACATGTGATCCACACTGTGCAAAGCATTTTCATGCCTGTTATCAGGAGTGACACCTACAAAACCTCATGAGAGGGATATTGGTAGAGTTACAATTTATACTCTTCCCAGACCCCAGTGTTTGATGGAGAAACAAAGCCAAAGGACTTTCCCAGGATCCAGGATCAGTGTACTCAGCAGTGAAGAACAGTGATTCAACCATGTCCCTTTTTTTGTTTTAAACCGTCTCACTCTGTTGCCCTAGGTAGAGAGCAGTGGTGTCATTATACCTCACAGCAATCTCAAACTCTTGGGCTTGAGCAATCATCTTGCTTCACCCTCTCAAGTAGCTGGGACTCCAGGCACCTGCCACCACAGCTGGCTAGTTTTTCTATTTTTAGTAGAGATGGAGTATCACTTTTGCTCAGACTGGTCTCCAAACTCCTGAGCTCAGGCGATCCAGCCACCTCAGCCTCCTAGAGTGCTAGGATTATAGGCATGAGCTACCGTGCCCAGCCCAACCATGCGTGTGCTTTGATTCCAAGCCCGAAGGTCTTTGCCTCACACAGAAAGGCTATGTGTGCCGTGGTTAGATGTGTGCACTGTGAAGTTTGGACAGAGAAAGCTTTGAAATTCTTCTAGTACTTCCTAGCTGTAAGATGTTGCGAAAGTTGCTAGCTGTCTCTGTGTCTCCATTTTCCCATTCATCAAATAAGGATACTAATATAGTAGAATCTCTATAAGTTGACCACCCAAGGGACTGTAACATACTGGTCAACACAAGGAACTAAGCCTGCTGTACTGATATGTACATGCGGGGCATGTCTGGTCTATGAAAATTAGGTCAACTTGTCCCAGCTACTTGGGAGGCTGAGGCAAGAGAATCGCTTAAGCCCAAGAGCTGGAGGTTGCTTCAAGCTGTGACACCACGGCACTCTACTGAGGGCAACAAAGTGAGACTCTGTCTCTAAAAAAAAAAAAGAAAGAAAGAAAAAAAGAAAGTTATGTCAACTTAAGAAGGTGATCAATGTAGGGAGGTGGTCAACTATGGAGGTTCTACTGAAGTATCTTCCTCATAAGTGGTTCTGAGCATTAGATGAAATAAGATCTGGACCATCACAATTAGCTGGTTAAAAAAATTTTTTTTTAATGTAAGCATGTTACTTTGCCTTCATTCAAGCATTTTTTGCAAAGCCCTGATTCTGGCATATTTTCCTCACCTAATCTGATTGGGAAAGACTGGAAAGTATGACACCATCCATTTTAAAGGTGGTGAAAACTAAGGCTCCTTGTCACAAATGGGATTTCACTCTGTGCTTTATTGGGATGAAAGTGGCTGTGAAAATTCCACAGCAACCAGAGGGGAGGTTCCCTAGAGGCAGAATAGAGCTGTGGCCAGCCCCTGGAGCACTCATTGTAACCAAGACAACGTCATCGAGTTATTTCCTGAGAGAATGGTGTTTACACATTGGAGATGCTTGCAACTAACACAAGGGTGGCCCCTGAGCATCTCTGCAGTGTGTAAACACTGTTCTCTCAGGAGTTGGCTATAATCCACTCTCATCTGCTCACTTGCACCCCCTTGCGGTACTTTCCCAAGGTGCGGTAACAGAGAAGGGAGCTAACTTAGACCAAGGAAGGGGAACTGGACTCAACACTTCAAGCTAGGAGCCTGCCTGGTACTTGACATCGCGTGTGACCTCATTTAACATCTCCACGAGGTGGCTTTGCAAATATGGAAACAGAGAGAGAGAGATGCAGACAAACAAAAACAAAACAAAACATGCCTAAATCTCCATGCTAGGACGTATCAGAACCATAATGTTTCAGCTTTCAGCCTATAGTGACTTTCAGAGTTCTCTAATATTTCATTGTAGATTTGACGTGGAGTCAAGCCAACCGACCTATGTGGGGATCCAGCTATTTCACTATCCCATTATTCCATCCTACCGACATCACAAATTAGGAAAATATCCCCCTTCCCACTAGAAAAAACCTTGGTGTGGTCATGCCACGGGGAGTGAGATGGCCAGGGGTGGTGGCTCACACCTATAATCCTACCACTCTGGGAGGCTGAAGCAGGAGGATTACTTGGGCTCAGGAGCTCAAGACCAGCCTGAGCAAGAGCGAGACCCCATCTCTACCAAGAATAGAAAAATTAACCAGGTGTTGTGGTGGGTGTCTGTAGTCCCAGCTACTCAGGAGGCTAAGGCAGTCCCCAGCATTTTTGGCAACAAGGACTGGTTTCGGCTGGGTGTGGTGGTTCATGCCTGTAATCTTAGTCTTCTACAAGGCTGAGGCAGGTGCATTGCTTGAGCTCAGGAGTTCAAGGTCACGTGAGCCCAGGAGTTGAACTTACTGTGCTAGGTTGGCTAATAGAATGAGATTCTGTTGCGAGTAGGGCGCCGGCCCCATATACTGAGGGTGGCAGGTTCAAACCCGGCCCCAGCCGAACTGCATCAAAAATTAGCCGGCGCTGTGGTGGGCACCTGTAGTCCCAGCTACCTGGGAGGCTGAGGCAAGAGAATCGCTCAAGCCTAAGAGGTGGAGGTTGCTGTGAGCTGTGACTCCAGAGCACTCTGCGGAGGGCGATAGAGTGAGATTCTGTCTCTACAAAAAAAAAAAAAAAAAACCCAAAAAACTCTAAAAAAAAAAAAAAAAGACTATGATAGTGATATGTAGTGAAACTCCTACCCTATGGGACAATAAAAGCAAAAACTAACATTCATAAGCACTTACTGTATACGGGCCATTGGTCTGGGATCCTTTCCATATATTAGTGTGTTTAATTCTTGCAGCAGCTCTTTGAATTACTTGTGGTAGTCACCCTTCAAGATGGCTCTCAATGATCCTTGGCCCATGGTATTCATACCCCTGTATAATCCCCTCCTACACTGAATAGGGTCAAACTGGGCAACCAAAATATTATAGAAATGATGGTATAGGGCGGTGCCTGCGGCTCAAAGGAGTAGAGCGCCAGCCCCATATGCCGAAGGTGGAGGGTTCAAACCCAGCCCCAGCCAAAAAAACTGCCAAAAGAAAAAAAGAAATGATGGTATATAATTTCCAAGGCTAGGTCATAAACGACACCACCACTTCATCCTTTTTCTTTATCTCTTTTGAGTTACCCAGTCTGGGAGAAGTTAGCTGCCATGTTGTAAGAATCCTTAAGCAACCCTGTGGAGGGACCCATGTGGAGGGGAACTGAGCTGTGAGCTGGAACTAAGCTCCAACCAACTGCTGTGTCTGTGGGTTACTGTGAGAGCAAGATCCTCCAGCCCCTGTTGAGCCTTCAGATGACTGCAGTCCCATACATCTTCTCACCTCGTGAGAGAGAGAACTCCCTGAGTCAGAACTGCCCTGCTAAGCCACTCCTGAATTCCTAACTCACAGAAAGTGTGAGAATAATAAATATTAGTTGTTTTAGGCTGCTACATTTTAGGTGAATTTGTCTGGAAGTAATAAAAAATACAGTACTTTTGGCTCGGCGCCTGTGGCTCAACGGGCTAAGGCGCCAGCCACGTACACCTGAGCTGGTGGGTTTGAATCCCGCCCGGGGCCCGCCAAACAACAATGACGGCTGCAACCAAAAAATGGCCGGGCGTTGTGGCGGGTGCCTGTAGTCCCAGCCAGGAGGCAGGAGACTGGCTTGAGCCAAGGAATTGGAGGTTGATGTGAGATATGATGCCACGGCACTCTATCCAAGGTGACAGCTTGAGGCTCTGTTCCCCCCCCCCCAAAAAATATACAGTACTCTTGCTGTTATCATGTCTATTTTATAGATGAGGAAACTTAGACACAGAGAGATCAAAGAGCTTTAATCAAGCTACTGAACTGTCTCCCAGGCCTATCCGTGTACTCCTTATAAAAGCCAGTTTAAGAGGCCGGGTGCAGTGGCTCACGCCTATAATCCAGCACTTGGGAGGCTGAGGTGGGTGGATTGCCTGAGCTCACAGGTTCGAGACCAGCCTGAGCAAGAGCGAGACCCCATCTCTAAAAATAGCTGGGCATTGTGGTGGGTGCCTAAAGTTCCAGCTACTAGGAGGCTGAGGCAAGAGAATTGCTTGAGCCTAAGAGTTTGAGGTTGCTCTGAGCTATTATGCTAGAGCACTCTACTGAGGGTGACAAAGTGAGACTCTGTCTGAAAAATAAATAAATAAGTAAATAAAATAAAAGCGTGTTTAGGCAAAGGACCCTTGTAAGTCAGTTTAACAAGAGCCCTCCCCTCCCTTGGGCAGCACCTGTGGCTCAGTGGGTAGGGTGTCGGCCCCATATACTGAGGGTGGAGGGTTTGAACCCGCCTCGGCCAAACTGCAACAAAAAAATAGCCCAGCGTTGTGGCAGGTGCCTATAGTCCCGGGTACTTAGGAGACTGAGGCAAGAGAATCACGTAAGCCCAGAAGTTGGAGGTTGCTGTGAGCTGTGACACCACGGCCCTCTACTGAGGGCGATAAAGTGAGACTCTATCTCTAAAAATAAAAAAAAAAAAAGAGCCCCCCCAACCCTCAATATCTGATCATCTTTGATACCTGCATCTGAGCATGTTCCTCATTTTCCACCATCCCCCAGGTGATGCCCGATCACTCTGGCTTATATACAGGGAATTGGTCTGGATTCCTTTTCGTATACTATATTAAAGCATTTAATCTTTATAGCAACTCTTTGAGTTAAATACTTGTAGTAATCAGCCTTCAAGACGGCTCTGAATGATCCTAGCTCCCTGGTATTCATGCCCCTCTATACTCCCTTCCTACACTTACTAGGGCTGATCTGTGTAACCAAGAATCCTGTTAGGTTGATTTATCTAGATTGTCCCCTTTACCCCTGATGTCTCCTCAGTAATCATCATCATCATCTTCTTCTTCTTCTTCTTTTTTTTTTTTTGAGATAGAGTCTCACTATGTCACCCTTGGTAGATTGCCATGGCGGCACAGCTCACAGCAACCTCAAACTTTTGGGTTTAAGCTATTCTCTTGCCTCAACCTCCCAGTAACTGGGACTACAGGCGCCCGCCACAATGCCCAGCTATTTTTTGTTGCAGTTGTTATTGTTGTTTAGCTGACCCGGGCCAGGTTCGAACCCACCAGCCTTGGTATATGTGGCTGGCTACAGCACCTGTAGCACCGGATACCTGAGAAGGAGAACAGGAGAACAGGTCTTCTCAAGGAGACCACAAGGGTGCACCTGCAGGGTCCTCTCTGTGGTGACTCAGCTCTTGGGAATCTGTCAACTTAACTTCCTAGAAGTAGCTATAGTCCCAGCTACTTGGGAGGCGGAGGCAAGAGACTGGCTTGAGCCCAGGAATTGGAGGTTGCTATGAGCTGTGATGCCACAGCACTCTATCCAGGGTGACAGCTTGAGGCTCTGTCTCAAAAAAAAAAAAGAGTGTTGCAGGAAGACAAGGCCCAATTGAGAGCACCCAAACACCATGTTTATAAGAGGAAGGGCTTTATGGCATAGAAGAATTTGAAAAGGCCGTGCTCCCTGACTGGCTTGGTCTTTCCCTTTTTATTTCTAGTCAAAAAGTTCCAACCCATAGGTACCTATTTCACTGGTCAGTTTGAATCAAGTGGAGATGCTGTCCCAGCCCCCACAGAACTACAGGATTTCACAGAAGTGGAAATTTCCAAGTTCTAGGAAGTTAAGTTGACAGATTCCCAAGAGCTGAGTCACCACAGAGAGGACCCTGTGGATCTGCTCACAAGAGCATCTACCTCTGTTAAAGACAAAATTACTCGGTGATACTTGTTAAAGCGTGGTAAGCCAGACTTTATTTAGGATCAGCAAAATAGATCTGAGGACTGCTGCAAAGGGACTTTGCAGTGGGGAAGAAAGATTGGGCTCAACTCTGCATACAGCAGAGTTGAATTAGACATAGTAAGGTAGGAAATCCAGAGGCTAGAAGGAGATGGTTTCCAGATGCGTCTGTGCCCCTTTGGAAGGGACTATGAGCCCTTAAATCTTTAAAGCAGCAGTCCCCAGCATTTTTGGCAACAATGACTGGTTTGCGTTAGTCGTGGTGGCCCATGTCTGTAACCCTGACACTCTGGGAGTCTGAGGCGGGTGGATTGTCTGAGCTCACAGGTTCGAGACCAGCCTTAGCAAGAGCAAGACCTTGTCTCCAAAAATAGCCAGGCGTTGTGGCATGCGCCTATAGTCCCAGCTACTCGGGAGGCTGAGGCAGGAGAATCACTTAAACTCAAGAGTTTGAGGTTGCTGTGAGCTGTGACACCATGGCATTCTACTGAGGGTGACAAATTGAGACTCTGTTTAAAAAAATTTTTTCTTTTAGAGACCAGGTCTTGCTATGTTATCCAGGCTGTCCTTGAACTCTTGGACTCAAGTGATCCTCCCTCCGCAGCCTCCCAAATTTGCTGATGAGAGAGGATACCCAGGAAGGGTGAGGTCCAGGAGAACAGGTCTTCTCAAGAGACCACAAGGGTCCTCTCCATGGTGACTCAGCTCTTGGGTTTGCAAACTTAACTTCCTGGAACTTGGAAATTTCCACTTCTGTGAAATCCTGTAGTTCTGTAGGGGTTGGAATAGCATCTCCCACTTGATTCAAACCGGCCAATGAGAAGGGTACCTGTGGGTTGGAACTTTTTGACTGTTGATAAAAAGGGAAAGACCAAGCCAGTCGGGGCATGTGGACATTTGGAATTCTTCCACGCAGTAAGCTCCCAGCTGGTGAATAAAACCCCTCCTCTTATAATCATGGTGTTTGGGTGCTCTTTCTCTCCGTTGGGCCTTGTCTTCCTACAACACTGAGATTACAGGCATGAGCTACCACCCTTAGTGAGGATATTTGAATTCTCTGAGTCTCATCCCTCAGTTATAAAATGGAATTGGGATAGCCTCTGTCTCACTGAATTATTGTAAGGATTAAATTGGTTAATTCATGTAAAGTGTTAATACATAGAATGGTGTCTTAATATGGCAACATCATTATCATCACCATCATCATCCTCACTTTTGTGAGCAGGCATAGATAGATAGATAGATACATAGTTTCTCTCTATTGCTCAGGTGAGGGTGCCATGCTGTGGTGTCAGCCTAACTCATAACAACCTCAAACTCCTGCACTCAAGCGATTCTCCTACCTCAGCTTCCCAAGTAGCTGGGACTACAGGTGCCTACCACTACACTCACTGGTTTTTCTTTTCTTTTCTTTCCTTTTTTTTTTTTTTTGAGACAGAGTCTCACTATGTCGGCCCTTGTAGAGTGCTGTGGTGTCACAGCTCACAGCAACCTCAAACTCGGGCTTAAGCTATTCTCTTGCCTCAGCCTCCCAAGTAGCTGGGACTACAGGTGCCCACCACAATGCCTGAATATATATACATACATATATATATATATATATATTATTTTTTTTTTTGCAGTTTTTGGCTGGGGATGGGTTTGAACCTGCCACCTCCGGCATATGGGGCCAGTGCCCTTCTCCTTTGAGCCACAGGCACCGCCCTCTGAATATTTTTTTGTTGCAGTTGTTTAGCCGGCCCCAGGCTGGGTTCGAACCCACCACTCTCAGTGTATGGGGCTGTTGCCATAACCACTGTGCTATGGGCACCGAGCCTAGTAGCTGGTTTTTCTATTTTTAGGAGAAATAGTACTTTTTTGCTTTTGCTCAGGCTTATCTCAAAGTTATGAGCTCAAGAGATCCTCCCACCTGGCCTCCCAGAGTGCCCAGAATACAAGCATGAGCCACGAAGTCCAGCCCAGGCGTTATATTTTCTTAAGGTAAATTCCTAAAAATAGGCATCGGCCATAGCTCAGTGGGTAGGGCGCCAGCCACATACACCAATGCTGGCAGGTTCGAACCTGGCCCAGGCCAGCTAAAACAACAATGACAACTGCAAAAAAAAAAAAAAAAAAAAAGCTGGGCATTGTGGTGGGTACCTGTAGTCCCAGCTACTTGGGAGGCTGAGGTAAGAGAATCGCTTAAGCCCAAGAGTTTGAGGTTGCTGTGAACTGTGATGCCAGGGCACTCTACCCAGGGCTATAGCTTGACACTCTGTCTCAAAAAAAAAAAAGAAAGAAAGAAAGAAAGAAAGAAAGAAAGAAAGAAAAGAAAAAAGGAGAGTAACTAACTATTTGCATGGCATGGTGGTTCGTGACTATAATCCTAGCCTTTGGGAGGCTAAGGCAGCAGGATCACTTGAGCCTAGGGAGTTTGAGGTTGCAATAAGCTATGATGAGGCCACTGGACTCCAGCCTGGGCAACAGAGCAAGACACTATTTCAAAAAAGAAACATATCTATCTTAAGACCCTTTCCCCAGGAATCTCATCAAATAACCAGAAAAATTAACCACAGGAGACGAGAAGAGACGAGGAGTACTCATGATGCTGAGACAGACTTTTCATCCTTTGAGGATGCCTTTGAAAGGTTTGCTCCTGTGAAGTTCTGCCTCCACCTTCCTGAGTAACTTACCGGTTTCATACAGCTTACAAAGAGACTCATTTACCAAAAAAGAAAAAAAGTCTCCCTCTGATTTTATACATCTCTTCCCTATGAAGAAAATATTTAAGCCTCAACCATCTGGCCCCTCTTTCAGTCTCTTACTTTGTGTATGGCTCTTGTGCCCATATGCATTTAAATAAATTACGTATGCCTTTTTCTTCTATTGAGCTACTGGCTTTTTAGTTCATTTTCAGCAAACTATTAGTGGTAGAGGAAAAAGCTTTTCTTTGGCCTCGGCAATGACAAAGCAGAGGGAGAAAGACCTTGAGTCCTTGATGACATTATTGAGCTTCCAGGCCCATCCTGAGACATCTTTTTTTTTTTTTTGAGACAGAGTCTCACTATGTTGCCTTCATTAGAGTGCTGTGGCTTCACAGCTCATAGCAACCTCAAACTCTTGGGCTTAAGCAATTCTCTTGCCTCAGCCTCCCAAGTAGCTGGGACTACAGGCGCCTGCACAACACCTGGCTATTTTTTGTTGCAGTTGTCATTGTTATTCTAGCTGGGCCGGGCTGAGTTTGAACCTGCCAGCCTTGGTGTATGTGGCTGGCGCCATTACCACTGTGCTACAGGTGCCAAGCCCTGAGACATCTTATTAAGTAAATGAAAGTGCCCTTTTTTTGTTTTTTGAGACAGTTTCCCTGTGTTACCCCGGGCTAGAGGGCTAAAGTGCCATGGTGTCTTCTGAGTTCACAGCAACCTCAAACTCCTGGGTCCAAGTAATCCTCCTGCCTCAGTCTCCTGAATAGCTAGGACTACAGGTGCACACCATCATGCCTGGCCAATTTTTGTATTTTTAGTAGAGATGGGTCTCACTGTTGTTCAGGCTGGTCTTGAACTCCTGAGCTCAAAGAATCCTCCTGCTTCAGCCTCCCAGAGTGCTAGGATTACAGGCGTGAGCCACCAAGCCTACCCAAGCGTGTTTGTTTTACCCATTTGGCTGTTTTGCCTACCAGGGATGTCCAACTGTGGTCTTCAAGGCTGGCTATGAATGCTTAGCTAACATTTTTTTAAATTGTTGTTTTGGGTGAATGTGAATACACAGAATTAGGTTGTAATGTTTACCTTTGTTAGGTAGAGTCCCTCTTATAATTGTGCCAGCAAAAAATCTAGTGTAACTTGCTTAAGAGATAATGGGAACTCATTGGGAAAAATAACTGGGCGGGAAGAAGCTGAGCCTCAGAAGGGGATAGAAGGGAAGACTGAAGTGAACCAGGACAGTGGTTCTCACTCCTCTTCTCTCATTTTAGCTTCTTCTTGAGGCTGCTTATTCCTTCTCACATTGTATGAAGGCCATCTTTCCAGTTCAGGTGGCAGAAAATGGCTGCTGACCTCACGAGGAGTAGACATGTGTGTGGTGTGAGTATTTCCATTTCTTGTGGATTGCTAAGCCTTGGTCCTACTGGGGTGTCGGTGTCTTTGCTCAAGAGAGGCCCCAGCGACCTCCTGATGCTTACCACAGGCTGTGTTCTTACACTGACTGTATAGAAAGAGGAGGCAGAGTAAACTGACCCTGTGTATACCCCAGCCCAGGCCCCATGCCTGGTCTGTACTGTGAATGGGGGAACGTGGAGGAAAAAAAAAAAGAGAGAGAGGCCCCAGCTGGCTCCGCGCCGGTGGCTCGGGCAGCTAAGGCACCAGCCACATACACCGCAACACTCTACACAGGGCGACAGCTTGAGGCTCTGTCTCAAAAAAAAAAGGGCGGCACCTGTGGCTCAGTGACTAGGGTGCCAGCCCCACATACCGAGGAGGGCAGGTTCCAACTCAGCCCTGGACAAGCTGCAACAAAAAAATAGCTGGGGGTTGTGGCGGGCGCCTGTAGTTCCAGCTACTCGGGAGGCTGAGGCAAGAGAATCACCTAAGCCCAAGAGGTGGAGGTTGCTGTGAGCTGTGATGCCACTGCACTCTACTGAGGGCCATAAAGTGAGACTCTGTCTCTACAATAAAAAAAAAAGAGAGAGAGAGAGAGGCCCCAACGAGGCAGCAAGTGTTTTGGCATAGAGACAGAATAAGGACTTTGCCTCTTCTTCCTTTGTTTTTTTTTTTGAGACAGAGCCTTAAGCTATTGCCCTGGGTAGAGTGCCATGGCGTTACAGCTCACAGCAATCTCCAACTCCTGGGCTTAGGCGATTCTCTTGCCTCAGCCTCCCAAGTAGCTGGGACTACAGGTGCCTGCTACAAAGCCTGGCTATTTTTTGGTTGTAGTTGTCATTGTTTGGCAGGCCCGGGCTGGATTCGAACCCGCCAGCTCTGGTGTATGTGGCTGGCGCCTTAGCCCCTTGAGCTACAAGCGCTGAACCCTTCCTTGTTTTTTTTTTGAGACAGAGCATCAAGCTGTCACCCTGTGTAGAGTGCTGAGGCATCACAGCTCACAGCAACCTGCAACTCCTACGCTCAAGCGAGTCTCCTGCCTCTATCTCCCATGTAGTTGGGACTACAGGCACCCGCCACAATGCTTGGCTATTTTTTGGTTGCAGCCGTCATTGTTGTTTGGCAGGCCCAGGCTGGATTCGAACTCGCCAGCTCAGGTGTATGTGGCTAGCACCTTAGCCTCTTGAGCCATAGGCACTGACTCGCTCTTCTTCCTTATCAGGAAAAAGTATTCAGCTACCACTCTAGGGGCTCAGAAACAGATAGCCCAAAATATGGCATATTGACATAATGAACTGAAGAAGCCTCAGGGTCTCTGACCGCCCCCATCTCTCCCACAGCCCAGATCTTCAACTGCCAAAAATCCAGACCACTGAGAACAGTTGTTTTTTCTTCCCTTCTTTATAAGAATGCAACCACCTGAACAGACCATTTCACTGTCAAAGAGAACTACAGTAGAACCTTCAGAGTTGACCATCTCCTTAAGTTGACCTAATTTTCATAGACCAGACATGCACCACATGTGTGTTGTACAGTAGGCCTCATTCCTTATGTTGACCCCCTCCATAAGTTGACCCGTTTGTTACAGTCCCTTGGGTGGCCAACTCACAAAGGTTCTCCTGTATTTACCAATTAATCTCTATTCCTGATCCATTCATTTCCCTGGTAATCCTTTTTTTGCCCTTCAACAGAATTCCACTTCTTCCTCTCCCATAACCTGTTTTGCCAGGATGCCATCTGTGTAAGCTTCTGAATGCCTTAGGGGCAGGCCAGGAATTTGAGCTCAGCCTGGGCAACATAGGGAGACCCTTGTTTCTACAAAAACTTTTAAAAATCAGCCAGGGCCAGACCTGGTGGTTTATGCCTATAATCTTAGTACTTTGGAAGGCCAAGGCAGGAAGAGTGCATGAGCACTGAGTTTGAGACCAGCCTACTCAAGAGCCAGACCCTGTCTCTACCAAAAACAGAAAAACTATCTGGGCATTATGGTGGGAGCCTGAGGCAAGAGGATGGCTTAAGCCCAAGGGTTTGAGGTTGCTGTGAGCGATGACACTACAGCACTCAACCCAGGGCAACAGAGTGAGACTCTATCCTCTGTCTCAAAAGAAAAAAAAAAGAAAAAAAAAAAAAAAAAGCAAGCAAGCAGGCCAACCAGGTATGGTGGCTCACGGCTATAATCCTAGCATTCTGGGAGGCTGAGGCAGGTGGATTACCTGAGCTCAGGAGTTCGAGACCAGCCTGAACAAGACTGAGAACCTGTCTCTAAAAATAGCTGGGTGTTGTGGTGAGTGCCTGTAGTCCCAGCTACTAGGGAGGTTGAGGCAAGAGGATCATTTGAGCCCAAGAATTTGAGGTTGCTGTGAGCTATGATACCATAGCCCTCTACCAAGGGTGACAAAGTGAGACTCTGTCTCAAAAAAAAAATAGATAGACTATCTTAGGAAAAATAAATAAATAATACACACACACATTAACACACCTATAAAATTAGCCAGGCATGGTGTTGCCTGCTTGCAGTCCCAGCTACTTGGGAAGCTGAGGTAGGAGTGGGTGCCAGAGAAACTTTGTATCCAAAGAAAACAAACTAACCAACAGCGAACTCAAATTATTCATGAAAATTCAGAGAAGCAAAGACATTGGCTTTTTTTTTAGAGACAGAGTCACACTCTATGGCCCTCAGTAGAGTGCGGTAGCATCACACAGCTCACGGCAACCTCCCACTCCTGGGCCTAGGCGATTTTCTTGCCTAAGCTTCCCGAGTAGCTGGGACTACAGGCGCCCACCACAACGCCCAGCTATTTGTTTGTTGCAGTTCGGCCGGGGCCGGATTTGAACCTGCCACCCTTGGTATATGGGGCCGGCACCCTACCCATTGAGCCACAGGTGCCACCCAACATTGGCTAATTCTTTTGCTATAAATGAACTAAAATTATGAGCATGCTTCTATTGATATGTGTGTATAAAAAATAAATATATTTGGTCTCTGCCCTCAGTTCCTGGCAGGGCTCCTAACACCTTTGGGATTTCCCAAGTGATAAGAGTGATAGGAACAACTTTTGTTACAATATTTGCTCTTAGTTCCTGGTTCCTGACACAAGAAATTTTAAGACCTTTGGACCCTCCAGTGATAAGAGTGTCATTTAGTAATTAATGAGATGACTGGTGATTGAGGTCCCTGGATAGCTTCAGGATGGTGGCTGCTTGCCAGAGGAAACGATAATGTGATTAGAGGGTCGAGACTTTCAGCCTCACCCTTGACCTCTGGAAAGGAGAGGATGTCTAGAGATTGACTTCAATCACCAAGGGCTAATGGGTTTAATTCATCATGCCTAGTAATGGAATCTCCATAAAAACCCTAGACAACAGGGCTTAGAGAACATCGAGTTATTGAATACATGGGGTGCTTCCAAAGTTGTGCTCCCAGAGAGGGCAGGAAGCTACACAGCCCTTCCCCATACCTTGCCCTGTGCATCTCTTCATCTGGCTATTCATTTTTATCCTTTATAGTAAACGGTAAATGTAAAATTGTTTCCCTGGCTGGCGGTGGTGGCTCATGCCTGCAATCCTAGCACTCTGGGAGGCCAACGCAAGTGGATTGCTTGAGCTCAGGAGTTTGAGACTAGCCTGAAGAAGAGTAAGACCCTGTCTCTACTAAAAATAGAAAAACCAGCCTTGGGACCCGTAGCTCAGGGGCTAGGGCACCAGCCACATACATAGGAGCTGGTGGGTTCAATCCCAGCCCAGGCCTGCCAAACTACAATGACAATTACAACCAAAACCAGCTGGGCATTGTGGTGGGCACCTATAGTCCCAGCCACTCGGGAGGCTGAGGCAAGAGAATCGCTTAAGCCCAAAAGTTTGATGTTGCTGTGAGCTGTGACTGCCACTGCACTCTACTGAGGATGACATAGTAAGACTCTGTCTCAAAATAAAAAAAAAAAAATAGAAAAACCAGCCTGGTGTTGTGGTGGGTGCCTATAGTGTCTACTACTTGGGAGGCTGAGGCAAGAGGGTCACTTGGGCTCAAGAGTTTGAAGTTGCTGTGAGCTATGGCACCACAGCCCTCTACCTAGAACAATAGAGTAAGACTCTGATTCATAAATAAATACATTCCCTGAGTTTTATAGTCAATTATCAAAAGTGAAGTGGAGGTTATGGAAACAGCCAATTTGTAGCCAAGGCTGAAGTTGTGTGTCACTCACAGCTGGCATCTCAAGTGGGGACTGGAAATTAAACTTCAAGTGGGGGTAATCTTTTGGGACTGAGCCCTTATCTATGGAGTTTGACATTAACTCCAGGCAGGTAGTGTCAGAATTGAAATGATTTGTGAGATACCCAGTTGGTGTTAGGAGAGTTAGAGAACTAGTTAGTGTGACAAAACCCCACACATGTGGCGTCCGAAGTCTTAAGAGGAATAGCATTGGTGTGTCCAATGCCCCGTCCTTTGGCTTTGCAACCCCAAAGTTATGAATTTTACACAGCCATGGCTACTGCATTAACATTTGTTTAGGTTTACAATTTGCAAAGCATTTCTGTTGTAGATAATTTGTAAAGTGACAGTTGTGGGAGGGAGGATGAGGGGGAAAGGAAGCAAGATGCCCCAGGAGCCCTGTTGCTAAAATGGCTACCTGCATTGAGGCCACAGTGGACAGGGCCAGGAATTTATTCTTTTTTTTTGAGAGAGAGAGAGAGAGTCACATTATGGCACCCACGGTAGAGGGCTGTGGCGTTACAGCTCTTAGCAACCTCAAACTCTTGTGCTTGAGTGATTCTCTTACCTCAGCCTCCCAAATAGCTGGGATTACAGGCACCCACCACAAGGTCAGGCTATTTTTGTTGTTGTTGCAGTTGTCATTGTTGTTTTAACTGGTGCAGACCAAGTTTGAACCCGCCAGCCTCGGGTATGGGGCCGGTGCCCTACCCGCTGAGCTGCAGGCACAGCTCAAGAAAAATAAATTCTTGATTTAAGTATATCAGACTCTTCCCAGGATTTGAGAATTGCAACTTGAAGACCACTACTCAATCTTTGCAAAGTTTATATAATCTTAGGGCTGTGATGTGGCCATCTTTTACTGTGTGAAGGAAGAAGCCGATGAAATGAGAGAGAGCCTTGAGGTGCAGGCTCTAGAGAAGGGGAGGAGAAGCCCACAGGCAAGAACATGCTAGATATTTCCAAAGGGCACAGAAGAGGTCAGCCAGCTAGAGTTAGAAGGGTGAGTATGGATTCTGCATGGCCAGAGGAAACCATTGGTTAAGCAAGAGAGTGACAAGATCAGATCTCCTCTTCTGAAAGGTTGGCTCGGAGTGTTGGTTGATCTGAGTTGGACGAGTCTGGAGGACAGTCAAGAGGCAGGCTTTGAAATAGCCGGGCATTGTGGCGGTCACCTGTAGCTCGGGAGGCTGAGGCAAGAGAATCGCCTAAGCCCAGGAGTTGGAAGTTGCTGTGAGCAGTGTGATGCCACGGCACTCTACCGAGGGCGATAAAATGAAACTCGGTCTCTACCAAAAAAATTAAAAACAAAACAAAACAAAACAAAAAGAGGCAGGCTTTGCCTTGGCAGAGGCTGTGGTGCTGAGTTAGGTGAGCTACTGGAGGGCTGGAGCAGAGGAGTGCTTCCACTTTGCTCCTCTGAGCCATGGTTACAAAATACTGTAAATTATTATAGTATTCTAATTTTTTGATAATTGTAATTAAAATAATTTACAATATTTGTATTTTTTTTTTTTTGAGACAGAGCCTCAAGCTGTCACCCTAGATAGAGTGCTATGGCATCACAGCTCACAGATCCAATTCCTGGGCTCAAGCGAGTCTCCTGTCTCTGCCTCCCAAGTAGCTGGGACTACAGGTACCCGCCACAAAGTCCAGCCATTTTTTGGTTGCAGCCGTCATTGTTGTCTGGCAGGCCCAGGCTGGATTCAAACCCGCCAGCTTAGGTGTATGTGGCTGGCGCCAAGCCAATATTTGTATTTTTAAAACAGATTCTACTCTGTTGCCCAGGCTAGAGGACCATGGCACCAGCCTATCTCACAGCAACCTCAAACTCCTGGGTTCAAGCCATCCTCCTGCTTTAGTCTCCCAAGTAGCTGGGACTATAGGCAATTCACAATATTTTGTAAATATTCTCTGAGCGTTGGCCATCCCTTTGTAAAATTTTGTAATGAATATTTTGTAAATAAAGGTATATTTAGCTACAATTTCTCATTTTTCCTATGTATAGCAACTTTATGAGCAACCTTTGGGACACCCCATAGTATGGGGAAATAGACAAAACAAATAAAACTAAAGTGCTAGGATTGAGAGAGACCTTGGGGGCGCTGTGGGAAGACGCCTGAGTCCTCTTGGAATAAGAGAGCAATTCATGGATTCGCTGATTTCTGTCCTATTCACCGTCTGTCCGAAATCCATGCCCACCTGCCTGCCTCCTTCCTCCTCTACTATTTCCTTCAAAAGGCTCCGCTTCGCTGTGACAATCTCTCAGACTTTTCTTTTTTCTTTCTGCAACAATCTCGTTTGCCAAAGACTTTTTTTTTTTTTCTAATGACCTTGGCAGTTTTGAGGAATACTGATCAGGTATTCTGTAGAATGTCCCTCAACTGAAGTTTGTCTGATATTTTTCATACGATTAGATTAGGATTACAGGTTTGGGGCAGAAAGATCACAAAGGTGATGCACCCTTCTCATCACCTACCTGCATGACTTCATTGACTTAACTTTGATCACCTGTCTGAGAAAGTGGTGCCAAGTTTTACCTACTGTAAAGTTTTACTGCCCCTTGTGAAGTATCCACGTAAATCATTTGGAATTCTATGCAGGAGGTTTATCTACATTTCCCTATGTATCATTTTATGTATTTAATAATTTATTTTATTTTATTTTTTTGAGACAGAGTCTCACTAACCCTCGGTAGAGTGCTGTGACGTCACAGCTCACAGCAATCTCCAAACTCCTTGGGCTTAGATGATTTTCTTGCCTCAGCCTCCCAAGTAGCTGGGACTACAGGCGCCCTCCACAATGCCCCGCTATTTTTTTGTTGTAGTTTGGCTGGGGCTGGGTTTGAACCTGCCACCCTCGGCATATGGGGCCGGCGCCCTACCCACTGAGACACAGGCGCCGCCCTTAATAATTTATTTTTACACTTAGATGTAACTTTTATGTTTTAAACCGGATATGGTTATGTACAGAGGTAGAGATGAAACGAAGATATAGTGTAAAAATTTAAAAAGACAAACATTACAAAAGAAAATCTTCCCTTCACCCAGCCCCTCAAGTCCTCACTCCAGGCAACGGCTGGCAGCCAGTTTCCTGCACACCCTCTTCTGAGATAGTTTAGGCATTTACAAACATGTACAAATATATTCTTTTGTTTCTCATTTTCTGTGTAGATTGTATCTTAGTAGATATACTTGTTTGTTTGGCGTCTTGGTTTTTTTGTTTGTTTGTTTTGAGACAGAGTATCACTATGCCGCCTTTGGTAGAGCGCTGTGGCGTTCCAGCTCACAGCAACCTCCAACTCTGGGGCTTAAGCGATTCTCTTGCCTCAGCCTCCCAAGCAGCTGGGACTACAGGTGCCCACCACAACGCCCGGCTATTTTTTTGTTGCAGTTGTTTAACTGGCCCGGGTCGGGTTTGAATCCGCTGCCCTCGGTGTATGTGGCTGGCGCTGTAACCACTGTGCTAGGGGCGCCAAGCCATGTTGGTTACTTTTTAAATTAATTTTGTTTTTTTTTTTTTTTTGAGACAGAGCCTCAAGCTGTCACCCTGGATGGAGTGCAGTGGCATCACAGCTCACAGCAACCCAATTCCTGGGCTCAAGCGAGTCTCCTGCCTCTGCCTCCCAAGTAGCTGGGACTACAGGCGCCCACCACAAGGCCTGGCCATTTTTTGGTTGCAGCCGTCATTGTTGTTTGGCAGGCCCAGGCTGGATTCGAACCTCTCAGCTCAGGTGTACGTGGCTGGCGCCTTAGCCCGTTGAGCCACAGGCGCCGAGCCCCTTTTTTTGATAGTATCAATTATGTCGGGAATCTTTAGTCTTTTTTTCTTTTTTTCGTTCCTTTTTTTTTTTTTTTTGGAGACAGAGTCTCACTCGGCCCTGTCGCAAGGTTACAATGCAGTGATGTCATCCCGGTCACTGCTAATTAATTTGTACAAATTTCATATCCAGGTAACCTCCGTTCTATAAAATAGAATGAAAGCTGTCTGGCTCTTCTGAGTATTGTTATCTTTTTGCACTGTAGTAAGACATCCCGGAGGAGGCTCCTTGCCGCCGCCGCTGGATGGAGCCTTTCCCGGGTCTCTCCGATGGAGCCCTCGGGTGGTCCCGCGGGCGGCGGGCGTGGGAAGGGCCACCTCGGTGCCCCGCCCCGGCCTCTGTGACGTCGGCTCCGGAAAGTGGAATCCCAGCTCCAGGAGCGGGGGCCGAGGAGGCGGCGGCGGCTCCGGGGCGCGGGGCACAGCCATGAGCGTGAGCGAGGCCAGCGCCAGCGCGCTCCCGCCCGGCAGGCCCGGCAGGCAGCCGGTCACACACCAAGGTAGGGTGGCGGGGACGGCGCGCGGCGATCACGCTCGGGGCGCAGGGCGGGCGCCACGTGAGAAGGGATCTTTTTTATCCTGCTCCTTCCTGCAACCCATCCTCACCCGCGTTCAGAGCGAGCGTGCCCGGTCGAAAGGGGCGCTAGGATGGCCGTTCGGGCCGTGGTGGGCTTGCCTTCCTGTAGTCGACCGAAAGATCCCGGGCCAGTCTCCACATTGTTTTATCTGTGATAGGAAGAGTCCCTAGCCGCCCAGCGCTAAGCAGCCTAATTCTGGTAAGAGATGCCCGCCTTCCTAAACTTGTCAGGCTTTACAATTAGACCGACTTGAAATGCAGCTCTGCCGCGACTGTTCATTGCTGTGTGACCTGTGGTAAGCCGCTTGCCTTCTCTGAGCTTCAGAGTCTTTAGCAGTTAAAATGTGAATAAGACAGCGATGGGATTAATCGAGAAATGTGTGAAGTGTGTAGCACAGTGCCTGACAGGCACAGTAAATGGGAGCCAGCCAAATATTATAATCATTTTTCTTTGTTATTGGATAGAACTTTCAGTAAAGCGTGCAACTCCATGAATTTTTACATAAATATGTATAATCGCCACCCAGTCAACATGGAAAAATTGCTAGCACTCAGGCTGGCTTCCTTTTACTGTTTTAATCTCATGTCTGTCCTGAGTAAAGTGTAAGACCCTGCTGTGAGTTTTATTTGCACTGTTTTCTCTTTTGCATTTTGAAAATAAAGATTTATCAAAACTAAGGATTTGGAGTAACATAAATGTAGATTTGGGCGTTGGCCCTTCTCATGTGTGCATTGTTCTTAATGTGTAAAATAAAAAATTTAGAAGAGAATCAAACCCTGGGAAAGTCCTCAGAAATCATAAAGCAAAAGTCAGGCTGAGTTCAGTGCTAATTAATTCCTAGCCCAATATTAAAACTGCTGTCATCAGCTCAGTTTCTGCCTTTCAATAATAGCCATTCACATATTTTCCTAGTGAGTTTCTATTTATCTTTGTCCTACTTTAGCACAAGCATTTTCCATACAGAGGGTATAAGATTCATCTTTATTGGATCTTTGCTGAGTCTTAAAGGGGAACCTCTAAATATCTTTGTGTGAGTACAAACACACACAAAGGTGAGGGGAGTGACGGTCCCCTCTAACTAAGAGGACTCCTTTTCCCCTTGGACAGATGACAATTTTTGATCTTGTACCCACCAACATGGGTGGGAGGCTCACATGGCACTGTGTGTGTAACTTTGTAGCACTTAGTAAACAGTGACCCATTGTATGGGAACCAAACAATGACAGTTGCTGGAGGGGGGAGGACAAGAAGACAAGAGACAAAGGGGTCTGGTTTAAAGAATGGGCATGCATCCTTCTAAATGATAGGACAGATCTCTTCCCTGCTTAACTAACACTTTCTAATGGGCGGAGCACGGTGGCTAACGCCTGTGATCCTAGCACTCTGGGAGGCCCAGGCCAGAGGATGCCTTGAGCTCTGGAGTTGGAAACCACTCTGAGCAAAATGAGAGCCTCATCTCTACTAAAAATGAAAAACCAGGCGTTGTGGCACCCACCTGTAGTCCCAGCTACTTTTGAGGCTGAGGCAAGAAGATTCCCTGACCCCAGGAGTTTGAGGTTGCTGTGAACTATGATGCCATGAGCCTCTATCCAGGGTGACAAAGTGAGACTCTGTCTCAAAAAAAAAGAATTTAAGAAGCAAAACAAAACAAAAACCCTGTCCAGTGGCTTCTCACTGCCCTGAGAATTCCAGTCTCTTCCATGGAGTCCAAGAAGGCCTGGTGATTGAACTCTAGTCCCTCTCCTGGGCCTTCATCACCTATGACCCTTCCTCAACTGGTTCTGCTCTGGCTATGAATGTGGGTGCCGTGAAAAACGGGGCTTGGTCTTATTTCCCTAGAATTAGAATGGTGTCTGGCACACAGCAAAAGCTACATGTATTTGGAATAAATGTACCTCTAGCCACACTGGCAGCTGTAATATAGTGGTTATAAAGCTAGACTCAAGCACAAATGCTTGTTTCTTCTCTCTTGTTTTTTTTTTTGTAGAGACAGTCTCCTTCATCGCCCTCGGTAGAGTGCCGTGGAATCGAACAGCTCATAGCAGCCTCCAACTCCTGGGCTTAGGCGATTCTCTTGCCTCAGCCTCCCAAGTAGCTGGGATTACAGGCGCCCACCACAACGCCCGGCTATTTTTCTGTTTTGCAGTTCGGCCGAGGCTGGGTTTGAACCCGCCACCTTCAGCATATGGGGCCGGTGCCCTACTTGATGAGCCACAGGCACCACCCATTCTCTTAACTTTGTCTTTGACCAAGGCAGTTGTGCTTGGTGCCTCAGTTTCCTTATTTATTAAATGGAGATAATGATAATACCTACTTCAGGGGGTCATTATAAGGATTACTGGTAGGTGAGTTCCTTTATTTAAATAATTTAATAAGTTCTTGTATTAGTTATCTATGTGCTTATTAATCGCCCCCAAACTTGGTGGCTTAGAGCAATAATAATCATTTATATCCTCACACTTTCTGTGGATCAGGAGTTGAGAGTGATTTATCTGGATGGTTCCGCCTCGGGGTCTCTTACAAGGTTACAGTGAAGGTATTGGCTGGGGATGCTGAATGTCTGACTGGGGGTGGAGGATTCCTCCCAAATGGCCTCGGCCTCCTCACGTGGTGGTGACTGGCCGCCAGCTGTTGGCAGGAGGCCTCAGTCTCTCTCTGTGTGGATCTCCCAGAGGGTTGCTTGAGTGTTCTTATGACACAGTGACTGGCTTCCCCCAGAGTGGATGATCTGGAGAGTAAGGTTGAAGCCTAATGACATTTATGATCTGGTCTCCTTGTGGCTTCTTGAGCCTGCCAATAGGAATTCCCTCCTCTCTCAGGACATAAGCAAACATACTCTTCTCTTATACTTAGTTGAGACAGAGCCTCACTCCATCTGGGTAGAGTGCCATGGTATCATCATGATTCACAGCAATCTCGAACTCTTAGGCTTAAGCAATCTTCTTGCCTGGGACTACAGATGAGCGCCACAGTGCCTGGCTAACTTTTCTTTTCTTTTCTTTTCTTTTTTTTTTTTTAAGAGACAAAGTCTCACTTTAGTAGAGTGCTGTGGCATCACAGCTCACAACAACCTCCAGCTCTTGGGCTTAGGCGATTCTCTTGCCTTAGCCTCCTGAGTAGCTGGGACTACAGGCACCTGCCACAACGCCTGGCTATTTTTTTGTTGCAGTTTGGCCAGGCTGGGTTTGAACCCACCACCCTCAGTATATGGGGCCGGTGCCCTACTCACTGAGCCACAGGTGCTGCCCTAATGTTTCTGTTTTTTTTAGCTAGGGTGGGGTTTGAACCCGCCACTTCCAGTATATGGGACTGGCACTCTACTCCTTTGAGCCACAGGCACCGCCCTAATTTTTCTATTTTTAATGGAGATAGGGTCTTGCTCTTGCTCAGGCTGATCTTACTCCTGAGCTCAAGCAATCCATCCACCTCTGCCTCCCAGAATGCTAGGATTACAGGTGTGAGTCACCACTCCTGGCCCCCACCTCTCTTCTTTTAATGTAGTGTCACTCACTTCCTTTTAGAAGCCTTTGCAGGCTACCCTCCTTCACCCAGGCTAGAGTTTGGGTTCCTTGTCTGTGCCCATGTAGCCTCCTGGACTCACCCTATCAAAATATCTATTGAACTGTATTTGCATTTCCCTTGAGTTGTGTCATCTTTATGAGCTGGGATTTTGGAATTGAACAGACTTGTGTTTAGGCCCTGACTTGGTCTCTTATAAGCTGTGTGGCCTTCAGCCTCAGTTTTCCCATCTATAAAGTAGGAGAAGACGGCAGGGAAACACCTTATCCCAGAGGCCTCCAGGGAGGGTTGCTGCTCCGGGCCAGCCCCTGCCAACTGGTCTCCCCAGCCTCTGTGCCTGCTGCTTCCCTCCCCTGCAGTCCCAGCCCCTGGGAGTCTCTTCCAGCCTTTCCCTCCTCAGGTGTTTGCATTTGCTATTCCCTTTTCTTCACATGCCTTTCCCAAGACCAGACCCTCTTCACTTCTGATCACAGCGTCAACCTCCCCAGCAAAAGCCTCGCCCTATCTCAGGTACCTTCTTGAGAGTCACTCGTGGTCTCCGAGACTACTTGGCCTCTTGGCCCCTTGGTGCCTGGCATGTTTGTTGTTTGTCGAATGGACTCTTCATTCCCTTTGTCAAACGTTTGCCAAATTCCATTCACTAAGTACCTCATACCAGCACTGTCTGCCCACCTGCCTGCCTGCCTTCGTCCCTCCATCCCTTCTTTCCTTTTTTCCCCTTTATTGTAGTATAATTCACATAATAAAATAGACTATCTTTAATGTCCTGTCTAGCTCTTGAACATTTTCATCTTTCTAAAAGGAAATTCCATGCCCGTTAAGCAGTCTGTCTCCATTCCCCACCCCTCAACCTCCAGCAACCAAAAATCTGCTGTCTCCATGGATTTGCCTAGTCTGGACTTTTTTTTTTCCTTTTTCTTTTCTTTTTCTTTTTTGAGACAGAGTCTCAAGCTGTCACCCTGGGTAGAGTGCTGCGGCATCACAGCTCACAGAAACCTCCAATTCCTGGGCTCAAGTGAGTCTCCTGCCTCTGCCTCCCAAGTAGCTGAGACCACAGGTGCCCGCCACAACGCCTGGCCATTTTTTGGTTGCAGCCGTCATTGTTGTTTGGCGGGTCCAGGCTGGATTCAAACCCGCCAGCTCAGGTGTACATGGCTGGCGCCCTAGCCCGTTGAGCCACAGGCGCCAAGTCTGGACATTTTTTTTTTTTGAGACAGAGCCTCAAGCTGTCCCCCTGGGTAAGGTGGCATCACAGCTCACAGCAACCTCCACCTCCTGGGCTCAAGCGATTCTCCTGCCTGCGCCTCCCAAGTAGCTGGGACTACAGGTGCCCCCCACAACGCCCAGCTATTTTTTGGTTGCAGCCATCAGCCTCCCGAGTAGCTGGGACTACAGGCGCCCACCACAATGCCTGGCTATTTTTTTGTTTTGCAGTTCAGCCGGGGCCGGGTTTGAACCCACCACCCTTGGTATATGGGGCTGGCGCCCTACTTGCTGAGCCACAGGCACTACCCAGAAACTCATTCCTTTTTATGGCTGAGTAAAAATATTCCATTGTGTGGACAGGCCACATTTTATCCACTTATCTGTTCATTGATGGACATGTGGGTTGTTTCCATTATTTGGCCACTATGACTAGTGCTGCTATGGACATTTATGGGCAAGTGTTTGAATATCTATTTTCAGATCTTTTTTATTTTTTTTTTGAGACAGAGTCTCATTTTGTCATCATCGGTAGAGTGCTGTGGCATCTTAGCAATTTCAAACTCGGGGCTCAAGTGATTCTCTTGCCTCAGCCTCTCTAGTAGCTGGGATTATGGCACCTGCCATTATGCCCACCTATTTTTTTACAGATGGGGTCTCCCTCTTGCTCAGGCTGGTCTCCAACTTCTGAGCTTTAGCAATCCACCTGCCTCAGCCTCCCAAAGTGCTAGGATTACAGGTGTGAGCCATGATGCACGGCCCTATTTTCAGATCTGGATATGTGTCTAGGAGTAGAATTGCTGGATCATGTTGCCCTCAGTATAGTAACGTGTCACCATAGCTCACAGCAACCTCAAATACTTATACTCAAGCCATCCTCCTGCCTCAGCCTCCCAAGTAGCTGGGACTATAGGAGCCCACCACAATGACCGGCTGGTTTTAGAGACGAGGTCTCACTGTACCTCAGCCTGGTCTTAAACTTGTGATCTCAGGCAATCCGCCTGCTTTGGCCTCCTAGACTGCTGGGATTACAGGTGTGAGCCACTGCACGATGCTTATGCTTAACTTTTTTGAGGAATGGCCAAAGTCAGTGCCTCTTCACCTTCTGTGATGGGCGACTATGGTCACCATTGTTCAGGGGGGATGAGGGTGGGGGGTACCGAAATGACTCAAACAAGATCTCTGTATGGCCGTCAAGTGGTGATCTGACAAGAGTTGACCACAGTGTATGACTGCAGAGACACCAGCCTCTTCTGTGCCCTCCTCAAGGGGCACTGCTCTCAGGAAGGGACCTGCAAGGCCCTGATGAGAACTGTACTTGGATTGACCTTGCCCACCAGAGGGTGAGACTTGGTCTGGGCCTGTGGAGAGGGAAACACCTGGAATGGTAAAGGGACCCAACTCAGCAGCCCCTCTGGGCTGCTCCTGTGGGAGGAGCTGGAACCTGACTTTTTTCCTTTTTCCTTCCTCCCTCCCTCCTTTCCTTTCCCTTCTCTTCTCCTTCCCCACCGCTTCCCCTTCCCCTTCCTCTCCCTTTCCCCTTCCCCTTTCCTTTCCTTAATAAATAAATAAAGAACACCTCTGGCACTGGTTTTTATGGAGCCTGCTGGTGATCAGCTGTGTAACTTTGGGCACAGCCTCTAACTTCTCAGAGCCTCACCTTTCCCATCTATAAAATGCACCTAATTCTAGGATCTCTGAGAGGACTCAAGGAGATCAGCACGTCAAAGACTGACCCTCAGGGCCAGTGCAGTAGCTTTGGGAGGTGGAGTCGGGAGAGCCTGTCTCTACAAAAAGTAGAAAAATTAGCCATGCATAATGGCAGGCACCTGTAGTCCCAGTTACTTTGGAGGCTGAGGCAGGAGAATTGCTTGAGCCCTGGAAATTGAGGTTGCATTGAACTATGATGATGCCACTGCACTTTAGCCCAGGTGACAGTGAGATCTTATCTCAAAAAAAAAAAAAAAAAAAACAGGCTGGGCCCAGTTGCTCACACCTGTAATCCTAGCACTCTGGGAGGCTGAGGTGGGAGGATTCCCTGAGCTTAGGAGTTCAAGACCAGCCTGAGCGAGAGCGAGACCCCATCTCTACTAAAAACAGAAAAACTCTATTTTTAGAAAAGTGGCGGATGCCTGTAGTCCCAGCTACTCTGGAGGCTGAGGTGGGAGGATTGCTTGAACCCAGTAGCTTGAGGTTGCTGTGACTCCACGGCACTCTAGCCTGGGCAACAGAGAGAGACTACGAAAACTGAGCACTCACGTGGGATCTATTGGTGCTCTTATTCTTATTCTTATTGGGCCTTCTCTGGCCCTGAGGTTATAAGGTCTGGTGACTAGGCAGTGCTTGTGCTTTCTGGAGATGTGCTGTTTGGGGTTTATAAAGTCGAATAACTACTCTTGGCCTGTTTCAGTATGGAGCTTGCAGACAAATAACCATTTGTTTATTTTTTCCCTTTATCTGCTAAACCCATTCACCTCAGTCACTCATCACCCTTAACAGTGTCTCTGGCAGGAGGCAGGTCTGGACACAGCTAGAGATTACACAGGCCGTTTTCAGGGTGGTTAGTTCTCAGGTGACCTACCCGTCTGAGTTATTTTTTTCCTGTCTAGAAAAGACTAGCTCTGCCCAGCAACTCAGGCCTGGAATAGGCTCAAAGGCCCCTGGTGGCTTTTTTTGTTTGTTTTTTCAGGAAGTGAAGAATTTAGAGGGATAAAAGGGGGAAATAACTTTTTAGTGTTGTAACCTTTTTTGAAATCTGATTGCTTTTTAAAGGAGTATTGTTTGAGTCTGGGACCACCTAGACCTTTTGCCAGGCTGTCCCCACCCTCAGAGGAGGAGGAAGGGAGAGAACTAACCCTGATTGATCACTGTGTACCAGGCCCTGGGGATCTGGTGGTGAAGGAGGCCGGCAGGGTCCCTGATGTCATAGAGCTTCTATTCAAGGGGGATGCACTAAACAGATACAGAGGAAAATAGGAGGCCAGGCATGGTATTTGGGAGGCCAAGGTGGGAGGATTGCATGAGGCTGGGAGTTTGAGACCAGCCTGGGCAACACAGCAAGACCCTATCTCTAAAACATTTTTTTAAAAATCTGCTGGGTGTTGTGGTGCATTGTGTTTTTTTTTTTTTTTTTTTTTTTTTTTTTTTTTGGTGTTTTATTTTAGTACCAACATAGAGGGTGGCCGGGGGAAGAAAAAAGAGTGGGCCGGGGAACCCATAAGATAGG
>CAUYRH010046034.1:0-20784 GCA_963574655.1 Perodicticus potto
TCCCAAAGAGTAGATTTGGAATATTCCTAATGCAAAAACATATTAAATCTTAGAGGTGATGCCTTGCCCCCGGCAGAAGGGACTGTGTTCATTCGTTTCCTGGCCAAGGAACCCATACACCTATATATACCCCAAGACTAACAGCCTAAAGGGGGAGATGGGGAAAGACCGGGAGAGAAACAGAGAGAGATTTTCTCTCCCTACTTGAGTTCTCTCTCTCTACCAGAAGCTTTAGTGTTTTCTGTACTCTTTTCTGTAAATAAATTCTGTCTTACCACTGGAAAAAAAAAAAAAGAAAATGCCATGAAGGCTATGTTAAACAGTTTGATGAAAACATTTCAGAATGTATATGAAACCAGCACATTGTACCCCTTGATTGCACTAATGTACGCAGCTGTGATTTAATAATAATTAAAAAAAAATACAGTAAAAAAAAAAAAAAGAAATTGGATTTTAAAAGGCGTCGAATGAAACCCTATACAACTTCTTAGGGCCAAGATCACGTTAGAGGTGTGGTTCTGCCACCTGGTATTCTTGACAACTGGTATTAAATTGCTAGCAAGAGCTTTGGGGTAAGAAAGCAAAGAAAAGAAAGCAGGCTTGCAGACAATTTATTGAAAAGTATTATGGGTGTGGTTTTAGTATCTGCAACTGACTAGAGTCAAATTGATAAGAAATCTAAGTTTGGGGGGACAATTGTACTGCCAAAGAAATCATGGCCTAGGCTAAGAATCCTGTGATTGCTCAGGTCTCAAAATGGCCTTAGGATGGCTACTATCTGCTGGGTGAGGTGGCTCATGCCTGTAATCCTGCACTCTGGGAGGCTAAGGCAGGTGGGTGCTTGAGCTAAGGAGTTCAAGACCAACCTGAGCAAGAGTGAGACCTCCTTCCTAATAAAAAAAACTAGGAAAATTTAGCTGGGCATTGTGGCAGGTGCCTGTAGTCCTAGCCACTGGGGAGGCTGAGGTAAGAGGATTGCCTGAGCCCAAGAATTTGAGGTTGCTGTGAGTATGATGCCACAGCCTTCTACCCAGACCAACAGAGTGAGACTCTGTCTGAAAAACAAAACAAAACAAAAAGCACCCCCCACACACAAAAAACCCACAAAAATAACAAATGTTGGTGAAAATGTGGAAAAATTGAAACCTTTGTGAATTATAGGTCAGAACGTAAAATGGTATAGATGCTATGAAGATTCCTTGAAAAATTAAAAATAGAATTACCACATGATCCAGCAGTGTTACTTCTGGGTATATATTCAGAAAAGCTGAAAGTGATGTATCTCAAATAGAGTGCAAACCCACTTTCATACCAACATTATTCCCAATAGTCAAAAGGTGGAAGCAACCCAAGTATATACTGATGATGAATGGATAAACAAAATGTGGCATACATATATGGTGGAATACTACTCAGCCTTCAAAAGAGAGGAAATTGGCCAGGCACGATGGCTCACACCTGTAATCCCAGCACGTGGGAGGCTGAGGCAGGTGGACTGCCTGAGCTGGGCACTTTGAGAGCAGTCTGAGCTAAAGTGAGAGCCTGTCTCTAACAAAAAAAAAAGGGGGAGGAAATTCTGACACATGCTACAAAATGGATGAACCTTGAGAACATTATGCCAAACGAAATAAGCCAGTCATAAAAAGACAAATACAGTATTAATCCACTTGTAGGAGCCATCTAGAGTAATCAAATTCATAGAGACCAAAAATAGAGTGGTAGTAGTTTGGAAGGGGAAATGAGGAGTTAGTGTTCAATGGGCCTAGAGTCTTAGTTTTGTATTATAAACAGCTCAACACAACAACATGGCTGTACTTCATGCCAATGAGCTGTGCACCTAAAAATGATTAAGATGGTACTTTTTTTATTATATGTGTTTTATCACAATTTTTAAAAACAATTATCAAAATTAAAAAAAAGAGAGAGAGAGAGGTCCGTAGCAATTTACGGGCAGAGTAGACTGAAAAATGTGCTTACCTCCCAAAGAACAAGAGGAACTTCTGGGCCTCAGTGCCTTCCTCTTTGTTGCCCGCAGAGCTGCTCCTGGAGATGTCTGAGCCCCCCTTGTCAGCTGGCCTCCAGCTGAGCTCAGCCAATGAGAGGCACCCATAGGAGGCTGGAGGGAGAGAGGGAGAAGCCAGGGTCTTTCTTCTCTGGCTTCCCTAGCCTGTTCTGCTGATATAACTACTTCATCTAAAACAGCAGCCCTGCCTCACACTTTATCCCCATCACCAGATGACATTATTGTGTGTATTTGTCTGTTTATTTCATGTTTCCATCCACTACAGTGTACACTCCATGAGGGCAGGGACTCTGTATGTTTTATGCATTGATGAGTCCCTGGGGTCCTTAAGATGGTACCTGGCACATACTAGGTGCTCAGGCAAGGTATCACAAGAGTGAAAAAATTTAGCAACCAAACCAAAGACATACAAGAGAAGTTGGGGAGCCCTAAGGAGCACATGACAGGTAATCACAATCTGAAATAAAAGCCAGAGAGGTCAGGCAGCTCCAAGTCACACAGCAAATCCTCCATTGACCTCAAACTCAGGCCTCTTTCCATTTTGTGTTGTATCCAGGTCTCTACAGGGACGCTTGACCTCAGGTTTTCTGGAGGAGAAAAAGAAAAACTTGACATTTAGTTAAAAGGAAACCCTGAAAACAGCTGAGGGTGAGAAACTGGGTTGCTAAGAAACCCCAAGGATGGAGGAGAGGGTTGGCATCCATTGCTGGGCAACCTAGAAGAGGCTAGACAGGCAGGTGTAGCTTTTCCTCTCTTTCCATAGACTCCTAGAGTGCCAGGCTGGACACGCTCTTAGACTTCTAGTCCAGCCACCCAGATGTACAGATGGGGAAATGGAGGCCTCGAAAAACAAGGTAGTTAGCCCAGAGGCCCCCCAATTCCTCAAGAACAGCAAAGGCAAATGGCAGGGGGAGGCCTCGTCATTGGGAATGGCCTGGTGAGTCTGAGGCAGTTTGAGTAGAGCTGACAGCTGAAGATGAGTTTATAAGAGAGTGAAGGAGTCAGCGGCAAAGGTCTTGAACGCCAGGTCAAAAACTTTAAGAGTTAGACTTTGGCCAGGAGCAGTGGCTCATACCTGTAATTCTAGCCCTCTGGTAAGCCAAGGCGGGTGGATTGCTTGAGCTCAGGAGTTTGAGACCAGCCTTAGCAAGTGCAAAACCCCATCTCTACTAAAAATAGGAAAAAACTAGGCGAGCTTCATCCCAGGCACCTGTGGTCCCAGCTACTCAGGAGGCGGAGGCAAGACAATTTCCCAGGAGTTGGAGGTTGCTGTGAGCTGTGACAACACAGCACTCTACTGTGAGACTCGGAGACTCTGTATAAACAAACAAACAAACAAAAAGCAAACAACAACAAAAAAAAACTTTAGGCTTGGCTCGGTGCGGCTAAGGCGCCAGCCACGTAAACCTGAGCTGGCGGGTTCAAATCCAGCCTGGGCCCACCAAACAACAACAGCTGCAACCAAAAAATGGCTGGGCGTTGTTGTGGGCGCCTGTAGTCCCAGCTACTTGGGAGGCAGAGGCAGGAGACTCGCTGGAGCCCAGGAATTAGAGGTTGCTGTGAGCTGTGATGCCACGGCACTCTCTCCAGGGTGACAGCTTGAGGCTCTGTCTCAAAAAAACAAACAAACAAACAACAAAAAAAAAACTTTAGGCTTTATCCTGAGGATAATTTGAGCCATCCACAGGATTTTAGCAAGTGGTCGTTTGTTTTCAAAAGACCCCCTCAGGCTGCAGTGTGGAGACTCAGGATAAAGTCCAAATACCTTTAAGGCCCTCCTGGCTTGAGGAGGGCCTCTCCACACCATTCCCTCCAGCCAGTCAACTTCTGTGTTAGCTGCTCTTGCTCAGTCTTCCCATTTGCTGTTGCTGGCATCTGAAAAATTCTTTCCTTCACCTGGACCTGTTCCAGTTATTATTGCTTCATAGCAGTGCCTCCAAACCTAATAGCATAAATAAATACCAGCTCACCATTCTTACTGCTTCTATGGTCAGGAATTCAGAAAGGAAACAGAGGGGATGGTTTGGTTCTATCCCATGATGGCTGGGCCTCAGCTGGGAAGACCCTTCAATAGCTAGGAGTGACTTGAATGACTGGGGTCTGGAATCATCTGGCAATTTCTACATTCACACGTTTGGTGCCAGGACTCAACTGTCACCTGGAGAACCTACATGTAATCTCCCCATGTGGCTTGGGCTTCTTCACTACATGGCAGTCTTGGGGCTATTGGCCTTTTAACATTCAGGGTGACTTGGCCTTCGAAATCCTGTAACATCACTTCTGCTGCATCCTATTCATTACAAGTGGATTGTGAAGGCCAGCTCAGTTTCAAGGGGGAAGAAATTTAAGGGAGGAATGTTAAAACACTTGTGCCCGTGTTCTAAAATCATCACAACCTATGGAGGTTTTAGGGCACAGCTTAAACATCGTCTCCTAGTGACCACTCCCTGCTCCATACCTCCTTTGAGTTTTCCCCAGACTCACTGTCCATCTTATCAAAGCATTTCCACTTCAGGTAGAGCACAGTGCCTCATGCCTGTAATTTTAGCACTTTGGGAGGTCAAGGTGGGAGGATGGCTAGAGGCCAAAACCAGCCTGGGCAAGACCCTGTCTCTATAAAAAAAATTCAAAAATTAACTGGGCATGGTGGCACATGCCTGAGGTGGGAGGATCACTTGAGCCCAGGAGTTTGAGGTTGCAGTGAGCTGTGATGATGCCACTGAATTCCAATTTGGGTGACAGAGCGAGATCCTATCTCAAAAAAAAATTGCAATTCTAGCACTGTGGGCGGCCAAGATGGGTGGATTGCTTGAGCTCAGGAGTTTGAAACCAGTCTGAGCAAAAGTGAGACCCCATCTATAAAAAATAGCCAGGCATTGTAGTGGGCTACTGTAGTCCCAGCTACTTGGGAGGCCAAGACAGGAGGATCACTTGAGCCCAGGAGTTTGAGGTTGCTGTGAGCTATGATGCCACAGCACTCTACCAAGAGCAACAAAGTGAGACTATCTCAAAAAAAAAATGCATTTTTACTCCTGTGTTTATGTGTTTTTCTCCTTAGAACTGTGAGCTCAGCACAAACCATATTTGTTTTTTTCACTTCCATATACCCAGCATCTAGCACATGGCCTGATCCTTAATAAATGTTTGCTGAATGAGTGGGTTAAATGAGCCAAGGCTCAGAGTCCACTGCAGAGCCATCCCTTCCTTATGAAGCATACTTTCTAATTAGATTAACATATAAAAACTATGTATGATAAATGCCAGATAGTAATGAATGCTATTAAGAAAAAGCAAAGCAGGCTCAGCACCTCAAGCAGGCTCAGCACCTAAGGCGCCAGCCACATACACCAGAGCTGGCAGGTTCGAATCCGGCCTGGGCCTGCCAAACTGACAACTACAACCAAAAAACAGCCAGGCACTGTGGCAGATGCCTGTAGTCCCAGCTACTTGGGAGGCTGAGGCAAGAGAATCACTTAAGCCCAGGAGTTGAAGGCTGCTGTGAGCTATGAAGCCATGGCACTCTACCCAGAGTGACAGAGTAAGGCTCTGTGTAAAAAACAAAAATTTTTCAAAAAGCAAAGTAAGGAAATAATGTGAGGAGGATGGTATTTTATAAGGTTGGTCAGGGAAGACATCTTTGAGGTGGTGACACAGAAGCTGAGACCTTAAAAGAAGTCGGTCTTGGATATCTGAGGAAAGAGCATTGTAAGCAGAGGGAACATCATGTGCGAAGGGCCTGAAGTAGGGTGTGCTTGGCAGTTCTGAGGAACAGCAAGGAGGCCAGTGGGCTGGAGTGTTGTAAGAGAAAGAAAAAGTATGACTTGCCACCCATAGCTCAGCAGTTAGGGTGCCGGCCACATGCACCGGGGCTAGTGGGTTTGAACCCAGCCTGAGCCTGCTAAACAAACAAAAAAATAGTCAGGTGTTGTGGTGGGCGCCTGTAGTCCCAGCTACTTGGGAGGCCAAGGCAAGAGAATCACTTAAGCCCAAGAGTTTGAGGTTGCTGTGAGCAGTGATGCCGCTGCACTCTACTGAGGGAGACATGGTAAGACTCTATCTCCAAAAAAAAAAGAAAGAATAAAAGAAAAGTGGTCCAAGATGAGTCCCATGGCAGTTCATATAGCTCCAAAGGACGCTGAGGACTTCTGCATTTGCTGAAAAGGGAACCACAGCACGCGAGGGCTTTGAACAAAGGCAGATCATGGTCTGATTTACATACTAGTTTAAGCAGACCACTCTAGCTGCAGTGTGGACAGTAAGACTGTAAGTGGGAAAGGAGAAAGAAAGGCCAGTGAGCAGGCTGGTGCCCTATACCAGGTGAGAAATGGTGGAGGCTGAACCAGGAGTGTGGCCATGGAAGATGTGAAAAGTGACAGGACACAAGACACATTTCAAAGGTAGAGGCAACAGGATATAAGGGATATAAAGCTATAAGGAAAAGAGGAGACTAGGACAGATGAAGGGTTTTGGACTTTAATTCCACATCGGCTGCACAGACGTGGGATGGGGCACCAGGGCTGGGAATGCTGTGGAAACAGGAATTCATTTTCTAAAAAGCCAGGTGCGATGGGACAGGCCTGTAATCCTAGCTACTGGGGGTAGGTTAAGGTGGGAGGTTGGCTTAAGCCAGTTCAATTTTAGTGTATGTGCTGCCGAATTGAGCACGAGAGTTCAAGATCAGCCTGGACACCACCATCTCAAAACAAACAAACAAACAAACAAACAAAACAAGGCCAGCCCAGGGACAGTGGCTCAAGCCTGTAATCCTAATACTCTCGGAAGTTGAGCAGACAGATTGCTTGAGCTCAAGAGTTTGGGACCAGCCTGAGCAAGAGCAAGACCCCGTCTCTACTAAAAATAGAAAAACAGGCAAGAGGATCTCTTGAGCCCAAGAGTTGCTGTGAGGTATGATGATGCCACGACAGTCTACTTAGGACAACAAAGAGAGAGTCTGTCTTAAAAAAGAAAAAAAAGAATTCATCTTCTGACATGTAAGTTTGAGTTGCCCATTAGACATCCCAGTGGAGGTAACAAGAAGGCAGCAAGTCTGGCAATGTCAAGGATGGAGATGTGGGTTTGAGAATCTCAGCTGTGGCTCGGCGCCTGTGGCTCAACGGGCTAAGGCGCCAGCCACATACACCTGAACTGGCGGGTTCGAATCCAGCCTGAGCCCGCCAAACAATGACAGCTGCAACCAAAAAACATGGCCAGGCGTTGTGGCGGGCGCCTGTAGTCCCAGCTACTTGGGAGGTGGAGGCAGGAGACTCGCTTGAGCCCAGGAATTGGAGGTTGCTGTGAGCTGAGATGCCACAGCACCCTATCCAGGGAGACAGCTTCTGTCTCAAAAAAAAAAAAAAAAGAGAATCTCAGCTGTGGTAAACAGGACTCTAAGATGGTCCCTGAGATTTCCAGTACCTGATGCACATGGCCTGTATGAGCAACTCCTCACCTGTGGGTGAGGCTAGTATGATAGCTGTCACTCTTACGATTAGCCTGAAGGATTTTTGCAGATAAACTTACAGTCTCAAATTGATTTTTAGTTGACTGAAAGGCAGATTTTGCTGGGTACCTGACCTTACCAAAGTGTTTTTTTTTTTTTGAGACCGTCTCAAGCTGTTGCCCTGGGTAGAATGCCGTGGTATAATAGCTCACAGCAACCTCCAACTCGGGCTCAAGCGATCATCTTGCCTCAGATTTTCTATTTTCAGTAGAGATGGAGGGTCTCGTTTTTGCTCAGGCAGGTCTTGAACTCGTGAGCTCAAGCAACCCATCCACCTCGACCTCCCAGAGTGCTAGGATTACAGGCATAAGCCACTGCACCCGTCTGAAGTGCCTTTTAAAAAAGAGCTTAAACCTTCTCTGAACCAAGTGATTCCAAGAAGCAGTTAGATCCTCCGTTAGGCCTTGACAAAATAAGTTGCAATGTTGTGTGAGGGTTGAGGAGACCCTACAGGGGCCATGTGGCAAGAAACTGTGAGCGGCTCTTAGAGAACAGGGACATACCTCCATCCTGTAATCACAAGGAATTGAATTCTGCCCACAAACATATGAATTTGGGAAAGGATGCTAAGCTCAGAAAAACCAAAAAAAAAAAAAAAAACAAGGCTGGGCATGGTGGCTCACACCTGTAATCCTAGCACTCCGGGAAGCTGAGGTGGATGGATTGCCTGAGTTTAGGAGTTCCAGACCAGCCTGAGCAATACTGAGATCCCATCTCTGAAAATAGCCAGGTGCTGTGGCAAGCACCTGTAGTCCCAGTACCTTGGGAGGCTGAGGCAAGAGGATCGCTTGAGCCCAGAAGTTTGAGGTTGCTGTGAGCTATGATGCCACAGCGCTCTACTGCGGGCGACAAAGTGAGACTCCCTCTTGGAAAACAAGCAAACCCATAAAACAAAAAACCAGGCAAGTGGCCCAACACTTGGTTGCTGCCTTGAGAACTTCCATTAGAGACCCAGATAAGGCATGCCTAAATTCCTAACCCGTGGAGACTGAAACAATAAATGCATAGTGTCTGAAGCTGCTCAGTTTGTGGCAATTTGTTATGCAGGAATAGAAGATAACCAATATATCAGCATCAGGTGTTTGAAAAGTCTTGTAACGAAGATGGTTCAAACCACCCAGGCAAGGGACATGACCCAGCAGAGTCAATACTGCAAGGACACAGTGAGACTGGAGTGGGATACACCCTGATCCCCACCCCCAACTGCACAGAACCTGAGTTCTACTCTTCTCAGCCACTAGGTGTCCCCAGAGTTGCCATAGGCAGGTGTCTCCCCACCTTTCAGACTGGCTTCTGAAATCGGAGAAACCAAAATGAGACCGTCCCTCTTCTGGTCCTCTTGCCCTCCCTGACTTTATACATGGGGCAAATGCGGCCAGCAGAGACCTGACCAAGGTCCCACAGCTCCAGCACCATCTCAGGTCAGGCATTTTGCCCTCCCCTTGCTCTTGGTCTCCCTCCCAGGCCATTCTGAAGGACAAACCCAGATGAGCACCTTCTCTCTCCCTCCTGCTTTTTACCAGGAGAGGGATTGTGAGAATGGCATCAGCAGAGCAGCTGACAGCTATAGACTAGGAAAGGGTGCAGCCGCGCCCTTTCACTAGAGCTAGTGAAGGGAAGACATTTGAGACTGGGGGCTACCCAAAGGGAGGGCCTAGTGCAGTAGCTGGGCCAGTGACCCTCTATCCCACCCCTTGAGTCCTCTGCTGCAGACGGGGCTTCTCCAGAAGCAGACACAGAGACTGAGTTTGGGCTGAAAGATGTTTATTAGGGATGAATACCTGTGAAAAGAAGAGGAAGCAGGAATGGGCACAGGAAAAAGGCAAACTGTGCTGTAGGCCTGACAATGCCCCTGGCTGCCCTGAGTGAGTGAGGGCTGGGGACCTGCCCCAAGTACTGCCTGTCAGTGTCCGTCCACACGGGAGTGCAAAGGCCAGGTGTTTCTACCATGCCTTGCTCAGACACCAGACACTGCCCAGGGAAGGGAAGGGCGTAGCCTGCGGCAAAGTGGCTCTCTGTAGCTGAGGAAGTCCTTCCTTGAAGGGGCTAAGTGGTACATACCCTGTCTCCCATGCCTTCTCAACTCTACTTCTTCTTATAGTTTTTCCATGTTTTATTTTGACAGCTTGCTTCCAACCAGAGCCTGAGAGGAAGCTGTCATTGTCACCCCACACTCAGCCTTTGCTCTTACTGGGAAAACAGAGGCTTTGTCCCAGCTTAGGAATTCACTGGATCTGGCAGAAGAATTAGGAGGACAAAAGAGGGGGAAGCCTTGGTCTCACTTTCCAAAATACAATGGTCAGAGACTCAAAGACAGGAATCATGGCTTCCACTGCTCTTTGGTCATTTAAAAAAGCTACACTGCAGGCACTGGGGCCAACCCTACCACCCAGGCCTACCACCACCTGCAGGTTCAGAGAGAAACAGCATCCTGAAGTAACACTTCAGCAGGAGGCAGAACCAAGATTCTGGGCCCTGTCTCTGACCTTGGCTGCTTACAGTACTTACAGGCCCTTCTGTAAGCTGTTTCACCACCTGGCTGTTTCCTCCTCTGGACAATGGAATAATAAAATTTATGGAGCACCATGTTAAATGCCTCTCACCTCAAACACTTCATCCTGTGAAGCAGATACTACCATCCCCATGTTACACATGTTACACATGTTACCCGAAGAGTTGAGACAAAGTTAATTTGCTCAAGGTCACATAGATGCTCGGTGGTGGAGCTGGACTTGGAGCCCAGTGTGGCCCAACCCTGCTTCTTAATCCTCATTAAGGGCAGAGTCAAGCTGGCCCCCTTGGACCAGACCTGCCTGCACATTTGTTTCATGTGGCTCACAGAGATTTAAAAATATTCGAGTCAGCTTTCATCTGGAAATTAAGATGACTCATAAACATCCCTATCTCTAGCTTCTCTTGAAAAATCTGGCTGTCTGGCCACTGTGGATGGCATTCCCACAGGATCATCATGCCATTGTCCACTCAGACTCATTTGTTTATGGCCCCTACAGGGGGTGAATTTGCTACCCTTAATGAAGGTCAGGGAGTCCTGAGACAGAGACCTAGAGAGGCCAGCTTGCCCTGGAACAGCGTGGACCTAAACCATATGAACTCGAATCTGGCCAACTGTTTGGGGAAGATTGAGGAAAGCACAGACATGCAGAACCACAGGGCAAGGTCGGGGCAAATACACTTTATTCAGTCCTGGCATCAGACTGGCGGAAGTCCTGCTGTGGGTGCCAGCGCCCCAGACGGAGGGACCCCTCCCCTTAGCTACGAGACTAGTTCTCCAAGACCACAGACAGTGACATCTTTTCACTCACATGACGTTTTCTGTTTTTTTCAATGTCTTTTTGTTGTTGTTTTTCTTAAAAAAAAAAAAAAGAAAAAAAGAGAGAGAAATAAAGAGAGAAAGAAAGAGCGCGAGAAAGGCCCAGAGCCGGAGCACCAAGCTTAAAGGAGGCAGCTGGTGGCTTTGTCAGCGACGGGAACGCGTGGGGCAGAGACCTGCAGAGACCCTGGGCAGGGGTCCCGGAGGACTCTGGGACCGTTTGTTCCTGAGATTTGTGTGTGTGAATGAGTGTGTGTGGACCACCCGGGAGGGTGAACACACGCCGGTGAGATACAGGTAGTGAGGGCAAAGGGGGTGTGGGGAGGCCGGAGGGGCGGGGCTTGAGTGGGGAGATGCAGTCAGAAGGGTAACAGCATCAGGGGCAGGGATCCCCAGGGCACCCTGAACTGGACACAACTTCCTTACAGCAGCACTATGCCCATTTTTCACATGGAAAAACTGAGGTGCAAATAGCCCATCAGTCTCATTGGCCCGATTAATGAACTCTTCCTGTCACCCATGTACTATTATGTCTCAATCCCAAACCCCTAGCACCAATGTGCCTCAGTTTCTCCCGCTGAATACTGCCTGCAGCTGTGGGAATGAGGGTAGACTTGGGTGACAGGAAGGGACCCAGGTTGAGAGGGCGCCTTGAGGTAACAGGGCACTTCCAAGAGGTGAGGAGGGAGCAGCAAAGGCCCTGTCCCCAAATAGACTGGTAGGTGTCTTGGTTCTGAGTTTTCCTGGATAGTCCCTTTCTCTACCGACAATTCCAGAGAAAGATCCTACCCCAACTCCCAGTGGGAGAAAGAAAGGGACGTTCCTGAGGACCAAGATAGGCTGTAGAGGCAGTCACGCAGTCCGGGGGTGGGGTGGGGTGGTGCGCGTAGGGGGACCCCATGGGGAAAAGGGGGTAAGCCACTTGGAAAAGTTCCGGGCCCAAACCAACACTTCCGAGCCAGCTAATCTCTTTCTCCTACTTCCAAGTGCTCCTCCCATTAAGGCAGCGACGCCCCGTCGGGTTGAGAGGAAGCCATGGATCAGATCAAAGGATTTCTCAGGATCTTCCTACACTTGCCCCCCTTCTTCCCGGAGCAAGAGACAGAGACGTGCTGTTGGACTGGGACCAACCCCCTCCTCCCAAGAATTACTAAGCATGCGCAAGAAGAGGGTGGGTCCCAGGGGGGCGGGCCCTAACGCACCCGGGATAAAAAAGCGCGCCCCTCCCCCCAGGAGGGGCGGGGCAAAGTAGGAGCGCGCGGTATAGCCCAGACGCATAGCCCCCCTAAAGAAGGCAGGCTGGGTTAGGGAGGGGAGGGAGAGAGTCAGGAACCCGGGGAGGGGGTGTGTCCTCCGGCCACGAGGAGGGGCGTGTGCAAAATGGGGGAGGGGTGCAGATCTGTAAGAGGATGGGAGGTGTATCGGAGGGGGGCTGGCTGCTGGTGGCTGTGCGGGAGGGGGTGACATGGTGAGGGGCTGGGATGTCAGGGAAGGGGTGGGGGCTGGGCAGCCTTGGGGTGTGTCTGCGGGGGAGGGGAATGTCTGGATTTGAGGGGGGGATGGGCACGTCCAGGAGGGGGGAGGCTGCGCGGGAGATGGGGTGCCAGCCTCGGCCTCCGAGGGGCCCCAATACCTGATTCCTGTATGTAAACAGCTGGTTTGGGGGCGTGCGCGCCCCGCTGACGGTGGGCTCAGTAGGTGAAAACCAGGTCGGCGATGCTAGACGGGCGCCAGTCCCCTGCAATCATCTCGGTAACCTCGGGGGTGCAGTAGTCCGGGAACTCGAAGTGCGACGTGCCCGATGGGGGCGGCAGGTCCGGGTCGCGGTCCAGTGCGCTGCAGTCCAGGCCGGCGGGGCCCGGGGGCAGCCTGGACAGAAACCCCATCGGCTCCTCCCCTGAGGCCACCGTCTCCTCTTCGCCTTCCTCTGCCGCTGCCGCCTCCTCCTCCTCTTCCTCCGGCTCCTCATCCTCCGACGGTATCGGGGAGGCGGCGGTGGCGGCCGCTCCCTCGCCCGACGGCCCTTGGGCACGCTCCGCCTGTCCCCGGGCGGCCCGTCCCGCTGGGACCATTCTCCATAGCTCCCGCCCAGGGGTCTCCACCAAGCGTACTTCCAGCAGCTCCTCGTCGTCGTCGTCGTCGTCGTCCTCGGGTGCCGCCGCGCTGCCCCCCAAAGGCCCTCCTGCCGCTCGGCGGCCCCCGCGGCCGGGAAGCTGCGGCCCGGACTTGAGCTTGCTGCCACTACCGCCGCCGCCGGGGGGGCGGGGCCGCGCCTTGGCGGGCGCCCCCTTGCTCTTTTTGCGCGGCCGATACTTGTAGTCCGGGTAATCCGCCATGTGCTTAAGGCGCAGCCGCTCCGCCTCCCGCACAAACGGGATCTTCTCCGAGTCCTGCAGCAGCTGCCAGCGGCGGCCCAGGCGCTTGGAGATCTCGGCGTTGTGCATGTCGGGCCACTGGTCCATGATCTTCCGCCGCTCGTGCTGCGACCACACCATGAACGCGTTCATCGGCCTCTTGATGTGGCCGCTCGGAGTCTTGCACCAGCCAGGCTCACGCGCCCCCTCCTCAGCCGGTCCGGGCCCGGGGGGCGGCGGCCCGCCGTCCCGTTTGGCCCTCGCGCCCCGCTGCTGCACCATCGCGCCTGGGCCCGGGGCCGCTAGACGCCGCCGGGGGCCGTCCGCATCCTCCGCGGCTGGGGGTGGGGGAGGAGGCAGCGGCGACGGAGGGGCGGCCCCGCCCCGCGGCTCGGCCCGGCCCCTGCGAGCTGGGGAGCAAGGAGCTGAGCGCTCGGGCCCAACGGACGGCGGGGGGAGGAGAAGGTCAGCGGCGCGGTCTCAGGCGGGCTCGGCGCGCCCCCGCCGCCTCCGGCAAGTTGCTCGCTGGCGCACACCACACATTGTTTTGCTGGGGCGGAGGAATCGCTCCCCCTCGGGCTCCCGCGGGCTCTTCTTGCAGCCTTGGGCTCCGCCGCGGCCCGCGCGCGCAGCTCCCCGCCCCACCGCCGACGCCTTTCAGTGTCTTTCTCCCCGCGCGGCCCCGGCAGCGCGCGCGCCACCCCTCCCCCTCGCCGTCTGCGGGCCGCTGCGGCGCGCGCGGGGCCGCCCCGTGTAAACACCGAGGTGCCCGCTTGGGCTGCGGCCGGGCCACGCCTCGCACCCAGGCGGCGCGTCACCCGTTGCTGGGCAGAGAACCCGGTATTTGCATCTCCCAATCGCTGGCCGCGGGAGCTGGGCGGAGCTCGGGCTGCGGGGCTAACCGGTCTCTGGGCTGGGATTGGGGGAGACGAATGAGATCGGTTTCTTTTCTTAGGCTGGAGGGAGGGTAGGGGACGCCGAGCGTGCTTCCCATCTGGTTCTGGAAGCTTGTCCCGGATCCTGTTTGCCTTTGAAATTTTAGCTTATTCTGTGACACCTGCCGCCAGGTAGGGTTTCCACCCCCACCTCTTTTGAGGGTGTCTTTCTGGGCCGTCCCAGAAGAGGATTTGAGGGAGACCAAGACTCAGAAAGGTTTAAGGGGGCAGACTCACGTTGTCATAGATGTTACTCCCACCTGCTCCCACGTACGGGCTCAAATGCTTTTGGACCCAAACCACGAATCACTTTCATATGTACATATTTTATCTCATGTGAGGCGCCACAAGAATCTTTAGAAAGGGAAAAAGACGACCACTTTACAAATATGAAACGACGAGAACACGCAGACTAGAACCCTGTTTCTAGGCTCGCACATTGACGGGATGGGACACCAAGACAAGCGTCCGGGGCAGGGCAGACTTCCCGCTATTCACAAGCCTCGGGCGAAATTCGAGGATGCGTGAGTGGCCGATTACCAGATCCTACCCCACCCCACTGACTGCTCGGTGCCCGCCTTGGGCGCGTCCCGGCTCTCAGGTCAGGAGAAGCGGCAGGGGCGGAGTCAGATCTGGGGGCGTGGCCGGGTTGCAGGGCCTGGGCGCGTGGCGGGGAGGGGCTGAGCGCTCCCGGCTCACCACGTGTGAACCAGTTCGGGCGCCACCGGCGTGTGCTGTCCCCGGGGGAGGTCACCTTCATGGTATAGTGAGCACGGGCGGCGGCCGGGAGCGCTGAGGACTCGCAAAAACTGGGAGGGGTCAGGATGAGGGTCTGGAAGGTGGCATTCTGCTGGGGCGTGGGGGGCGCAGGGAATGCGCCTCTAGCGGTAGAGCTCATCCATCTCTGGGCCAGTGAAGGCGGAGAACTGACTGTGCAGGAGGGAAGAAAGGCCGGGGTGCGGCTCCGCAGCGCGGGGGACGGGGGATGGGGTGGTAATTGGAGCATTACTGGTCGGAGGGGGCGACTCTTAAAGGCCCAAGGCCCTTGGAAAGAGTAAGCTCTGCTCCCACCCAAATGGTCCTTCTGCCTTGCTGGAACGCGAATTCAGGAAATCCCTACGTTTGAAACCTTTACATCCGCAGCCTGGGCAGTTCTTTGCCAGATGGAGTCAGAGTTCCTGTGTTCATATCCTAGTGCCTCTTTTTGCTTATTCTTAAAATGAGGGATAATGCAGTTTCTCCCACATACGACTGATTTACAGATTAAGTGGGTTGATGGATGTAACACATCCCTGATAACCTGGTGACTGTTTAATAAAAGTTATCAGGGACTGGAATTCCCGGTAGTTGCAGTGGTCTCAAGCAAGGCAGAGACATCAACATAATGAGAACAAAATTGGAGAGGTAGGAATGGTTTTAACATTTCGCAAAAGGTATCAGAGTAGTGATCATGAGAAAATAAAAGCTCTCTTGAAACTTTTAACACCTTTACACTCTTTCCATTTAATGCTTGTTTCAATATTTTAGTGCTTATGGCCTCTCAAAGGTCTGTTCTTCACCCTCTAGCTGTTGCTGCTATTGTTATTATTCCAGTGTATCTGAATATTTCCTAACCTAATGCCAGATTGATTTGGACTAGGGTTTCCATCTTTATTCTCAGCAGGAAAAATAATACATTCATTATTCTACTACCTCTCCATCCCTTCTTCCATTCTTGCATGCACCATTAATAAACAAACAATTGTTAATACCATTCCCTAGGTCCAGTGATGGGCCCTGGGGAGCATATAGTTGCCAGGACATTAATGACAAGAAGGCATAGGAGTTCAGATGAGGGAGATGTTGGCTTCACTCTCCTCCCTACCCCCTTTTCTTCTTTGGCAGACACAAAGTATGAAATTCTGTCTGAACTCCCTGGGAAAGGGGACATTTAATCCAACAATTTTTGAACACCTAGTATATGCCAGGCACTGAACTTGGAACTAGGGCTACTGGGTTATAGCAGTGACCAAAACAGTCACTGTCCCTATTCTTGAGGAGCAATTTGAGGGCAACAGCAAACAGCAGGTAAACAAGATAATTTCAGAAGTAGCAAGTGCTTTAGTAAAACAAGGTAAAGGTAGAGAAAGTGACTGGACAGATGGCATGATAGAGATTGGGGGTGGGTTTATGTCTCAAGATGACAAGAAGGAGCCATCCATGCAAAGATCTTGGGGAAGAACATCCCAGGGAGAACAATTGCAAGGGGCTAGAGATGGGGGCGAGGTATTTAGGACATGGGAAAGCTCCAAGAGCAGGGAGTGTGGAGTGTACCTGAGAAACAGCATTGGTTTGTATTGAACTGAAGCTGGGGGCAATGTGGTAATTGGGCCTTAGAAACCAATTCTAAGAATTCTCTGGGCTGTGGGTAACCAGGGAAGTTTTCTTAGTTGCAGGGTGATACAAGAGCTGTGTTTTAGGAAGATTAAGGAGCTTTATGTGTTCTGGATAGATTATATGAGGAAAATTTGGAGGGGGAAAGATCAGCCATAAGTTTTGCTGTGTTTGAAAACTACATCCACAATTTCTTTAATAGTCCTTCTTAAACAAAACAAAAAAAAGAAGAAGAAGCTCAAGTCGGCGCCTGTAGCTTAGCAGCTAGGGCACCAGCAATGTACACCTGGAGCTGGCAGGTTCGAACCTAGCCCTGGCCTGCCAAACAAGAATGATAACTACAACCAAAAAAAAAAAAAAAAAAATCCAGGTGTTGTGGCAGGCGCCTGTAGTCCCACCTACTTGGAAGGCTGAGGCAAGAGAATTGCTTAAGCCTAAGAGTTTGAGGTTGCTGTGAGCTTTGATACCATCGCACTCTACCAAGGGTGACATAGTGAGACTCTGTCTCAAAAAAAGAGAAGAGCTGGCTCGGCGCCTGTGGCTCAATGGGCTAAGGCGTCAGCCACATACAACTGAGCTGGCGGGTTCGAATCCAGCCCGGGTCCGCCAAATAACAATGATGGCTGCAACCAAAAAATGGCCAGGCGTTGTGGTGGGTGCCTGTAGTCCCAGCTACTTGGGAGGCCGAGGCAGGAGAATCACTTGAGCCCAGGAATTGGAGGTTGCTGTGAGCTGTGATGCCATGGCACTCTACCCAGGGTGACAGCTTGAGGCTCTGTCTAAAAAAAAAAGAGAGAGCCTAGTTCTTCTTCTCCTATTAAGTGTGAACTGTACTTGGTGACTAGAAGAATGTGGCAGAAGTGATGGTGTATAACATCTAAGATTAAGACATAAAAGGCTTTAACTTTTTTTTTTTTTTGCAGTTTTTGGCTGGGGCTGGGTTTGAACCCACCACCTCCGGCATATGGGGCCGGGCTCTGCTCACTGAGCCACAGGCGCCACCCAATATAAAAGGCTTTATGGTTTCCTCCATGCTGCCTGTCTTGTATCATTTATTCTGGGGGAAGTGAGCAGCCATGTTGTGAGGACACTCAGGCAGCCTTATAGAGAGGCCCAGGTGGCAAGGAACCTGCATCTGCATTATAGGAAAAGGGCATTATTTTCAATAAATTTTAAATTTTAACATAAATTTCCAGAAATTTTAATCCATATAAACATCCACACATAAACAGTATTTTTTTTTTTTTTTTGAGGCAGAGCCTCAAGCTGTCACCCTGGATAGAGTGCTGTGGCATCACAGCTCACAGCAACCTCCAATTCCTGGGCTCAAGCAAGTCTGTCTCCTGCCTCCGCCTCCCAAGTAGCTGGGACTACAGGCGCCCACCAAACGCTCGGCCATTTTTTGGTTGCAGCCGTCATTGTTGTTTGGCGGGCCCGGGCTGGATTCGAACCTGCCAGCTCAGGTGTACGTGGCTGGCGCCTTATCCCGTTGAGCCACAGGCGCCGAGCCATAAATAGTATTTTTATACCAGTGGAATAGTACTGTATGTAATTTCTAGTAGTTGCCTTTTTCTTTCTCTTTCCATGTAACACATAAGACTTCTTCAGGTCTGCTTAGTATTTATTATATGGATATGCTATAATTGATTCAATCAGTCCCTTCTTGAAAGAAATTTAAATTATTTTCCTCTTAGAAACAATTATGGTGTAGTCCCAGCTACTCGGGAGTCTGAGGCAAGAGAATCGCCTAAGCCCAGGAGTTGGAGGTTGCTGTGAGCAGTGTGATGCCATGGCACTCCTACCAAGGGCAATAAACTAAGAGTCTGTCTCTAAAAAAAAAAAGAAAGAAAGAAACAATTATAAACAATTATGGCAGTGAACATTTATGTACATAGATTTTTGTGTACTTGTCTGTTATCTCCTTAGGATAGATTCACAGAAAGAGCCACAGCAATCTTAGGATATACACATTTAAACTGGATGTTCTTCAAACACGATAAGGCTTGGGCCTACCTTTTGTATGGGCTGTCTCCTCTGCCTGGAACACTTTTTAGCGCCATCCACATGTGGCTGATGAATCTCCTCCTCATTCAAGCCACAGCTCCAATGGGCTCCCCAGAGGGGTCTGCCCTGACTGCTTTTTGATACTGTCTACCCATCCCCCCCATCTCAGGTGCATAGACTTGCTTAGTCTGTGACATTATTGTCCATAATTGACTCAGTTTATGTTGGTGTGTATTTTTTTTTTTTTTTTTTTTGCGTAACATAATAAAAACCTATAAAGTCAGCACTCCAACACAAGGACTGGAACATTGAAAATAACTTATTTTCCCTTATGAACTTCTTTGCCATCCCAGCCCCTACCTTCCCTCACCTAATATAATATCTATCCTGAATCTCCCTGAGAGCCTATTCTGGACATTCTAAATGGAATCATACACTATGTGGTCTTTTGCAATTGGCTTCTCTCACTTAGCATCATGATTTCTACATTCATCAATGTTGCCTTTATCAGAACTTCATTCCTTTTTATTCCTGAATAATACTCCATTGTATGGATATACCACATTTTCTCTATTTGTTAATCAGTTGGTAGACATTTAGGTTGTTTCCACTTTAGGGCTCTTATGAATACTGCTGGTATCAATATTTGTGGGCACACATATTTTCATTTCTCTTGATATACCCAAGTATAATTGCTGGGTCATATAACTCTGTGTTTAACCTTTAGAGGAACTACCATGCTGTTTCCAGAGTGGCTACACCATTTTACATTATAGTCAGCAGTGTATGAGGTTCTGGTTTCTCCTTTCCCTTACTTTGTTTTTTTTTTTTTTAAGACAGAGTCTCACTCTGTCGCCCTGGGTGTAGTGCCCTGTCTTCATAGCTCACAGCAACCTCCAACTCTTAGGCTCAAGCCGTTCTCTTGCCTCAGGCTCTGGAGTAGCTGGGACTACAGGCACTTGCCAAAATGTCTGGCTAATTTTTCTATTTTCAGAGATGCAGTCTTACTCTTGCTCAGGCTGTTCTTGAACTCCTGACCTCAAGCAATCCACCCACCTCAGCCTCCCGAGTGCCAGGATTACAGGCATGACCCATCATGCCCTGGTCTCCCTTACTTTTAAAAATAAATGTTTTCTTAGTCCAGCATGGTGGCTCACGCCTATAATCCTAGCACTTGGGGAGGCTGAGCCAGGAGAATTGCTTGAGCTCAGGAGTTTGAGACAAGCCTGAGCAAGTGCAAGACGCCATCTCTACTAAAAATAAAGAAATTAGGGCTGTGCCTATGGCTCAGTGAGTAGGGCACCTGCCCCATATACCGAGGGTGGTGGGTTCAAACCTAGCCCTGGCCAAACTGCAACAAAAAAATAGCCGGGTGTTGTGGTGGACACTTAACAGTCCCAGCTACTTGGGAGGCTGAGGCAAGAGAATCACGGAAGCCCAAGAGCTGGAGGTTGCTGTGAGCTGTGATGCCACAGTACTCTACCGAAGGTGACAAAGTAAGACTCTGTCTCTAAAAAAAGAAAGAAAAATTAGCTGGGTGTTGTGGTGGGCATCTGTAGTCCCAGCTCCTTGGGAGGCTGACGCAGGAGGGTTGCTCAAGCCCAAGAGTTTGAGGTTGCTGTGAGCTATGATGCCATGGCACTACCCAGGGTAACAGAATGAGACTATGTCTCCAAAAAATACATAAATAAATGTTTTTTAAAAAATATATTGTGTTGCCATTGCTATCACGCTGTATATAATGGTCTGGTACTCACTTTCTCACTCACTGTGGTAGTGCTGAGAGTCATCCAAATTATTGGACCTATGTAAGTTTTCCACGTTCCCCTGGAGGAATATACCAGGGTTTTCCTGTTTGTGGACATTTGGATTGTTGCCAGGTTTTGCTTTTTTGAACAGTGCTGCTATTGGCAGTCTTAGATTAGTCCCTGCTCATGTTCAGGGGGGCTCCCAAGTACATGGGGAGGGTAAGATAGCTTCCTCTGAAGACATGTGAATGTTAACTTTTACAAAATAATGCCTAACTTTTAAGTTATAGTAGCGCGCCTTTCCATCAGCAGCATGAGCAGTATCCTAATATCCACATCGATTCGACATTTGATATTGTGAGATGTCTTCATTTTTGACGTCTCTCTCATCACATTATTTCTTCATAGCACTTCCCACATTCTGAAATTATTTTATTTGTTCACTGGTTTTCTGCCTGTCAACTGTCCGATAACATGTCAGCTTTATTTATTCATTCATTTTATTTATTTTTTTTT